>LJIJ01005841.1:0-10857 GCA_001718145.1 Orchesella cincta
TTAGGCATTTAGTTTACTCGTCCAGTCGTATAAATACAGCGTGATTTCATTATCACTTGTATAAATGTAGCATTTCATATGTACCTTAATTGGCATTTGTATTCTCGAAACCTTACGTTGGCTATATTAACGTCCACGTCATTGACATGTTCCCAGGAATTCAATCCAAGACGTATAGTTGTGTCTGGAATCCAGGCTTCGGAATTCTTGATACCATGTCATGTCACTTTTTCCTCCAGCTAATTTGTGCTGACTTGTAAATATCTCCAACAAAAGATACCTAAAATGTCAAGAAAAGAGATACCGACAGATAGTAGCTAGATCATGACAACTTCTATTATTCGAGGGATTACCTGGACATGGTCCAGACGAAGCACCGAAGAGAGCTGGATTTAATTTTCTCCGTTCTATTTCCTTTCACTCTCTACCTGGTTTTTTGTTTCTCAGACGCCATTTCGTAGTAATTTTCATAACTATACTTAGCTCATAAGCTCAAAGCAAAATATCCCTTTAAATTTAAAACTATAGAATATTCTAATTTTGTAAGTTTACTTAATGTAAAAGGTCAGAAGTGCGAGTCCGTATAATATGGGTAGTCCTGTGTGAAGAGAAGTATTGACATAACCGAACTAATCTTCCAATGATGCGTATGATACGTGCAGTGCGGTGAAGGTGTTGATGGCTTGGCGCTTGTGTGGTCATGCGATAAATATGGTTGGGTAAATTCTGCGTTTCGCATGTATCTTCATCAAGTTTTGACTAAACGGGTCATTTGAATTACTCTATAATGAAAATGCCTTCATGATTTCGTGTATCCCTTGCGTTTGCTATTGTGTACTTTCTACATCTCCAGTCTGGCTGGGGTACGAGTCCAATAAATATATGTAACGTGTAACACTAACAGAAAACCTTAGCTGACTTTGACTAACATTATCTCATTACGTTAAGTACACCAGTTTTTTTATCATTCTGTTTTTTGCAGATCAGTGAACGTTTGAAGCTGACGCAGTCCAGCCCTACAAGGTGACGTAAACAGGTTGCACATAAAGCTAATTAATTTTTCCTTCGTTATTAATAGGTAGAGAAAATTATTCTTCTGTGACCATTGATCCAATCCAATTCATATATTAAGTTAAGGAGAGGAAAGTGGTTGTAATTAGCAGTATATTTGGAGTGATGCCGTGCACTTTCCATCCTCTAAACGGCTTTTAATTACAAATCGTTTAATTCCTATGCTTCATTCCCATGCTTATTTACATGATTTATGATGCGTTGATTGTTGTTTCGTAACTTTACTGCAAAAGCCTGACTTGACCCCTTGTTCCACGCTGCTTTACTACTACTGCATCGATCAATTGAGTGGAGGAATAAGTAGGCTAAAAGCCACTCGGCAAGGAGGAGGAAAAGAAAACCTGACGATATGTGATATTCTAAAGAACCTACCTATAAAGTAGAAAGCAAGTACTGTACTTAATATTATGTATTGCCTGTGGTTATATAATGGGATGTTATCACCAGATCATTTGAATAGATCTACAAAAACCGGTCTATTGCCTGTAAAATATACTCAAACATGCTCACATTTCTATACACGATATTTGCTAGAAATTTAGTCCAACATACAACTTGGAGTAGCTTGCTGCAAACAGTTTTAACTCAACATTATTATCTAAAAGCACCTGCATTCGGCTGCTGAAAGCAGATGTGCTTCCACTAGTGTTGTGTTCAACAAACGTGGAGTTGGACCGGCAGGAAGCCCTGAAGTGCCGTTATCCAAAACGAGTTTGTAAAAACTATCGAAAATATGATAAATATGGTCTACTCATACTGGGACTTTACAATTAGTAATACATATAAATTATTCTGCAATCAAATTTCAGTGGGTCCGAGGAGCAAGAGATCTCTGAAATCAAGGCAAAATTGCAACGAAAGACACAAGTTCCAAGCATTCCACAAAACGCCCAAAACTCAAACGCCGCAGACATATTCAGAAACCTTTTCGTTGCCACTGCTGCAATTCCAGAAGGTTTACCAGTTACAAACATCTACTCAAGCATCGAAGGGCTTTTACTCATTTACTGATGAGAAAGAAATTCCTTAAAAAATCAACAAAAAGGAATAAGAAATGTTGGATGCCTGCTAATAAGCGGGTATCAAACCAGACAGAATCAAACTCGTTAATAGAAATGAAGAGCAATTTAGAAAACATTGGAGTACTGCGACCTTTGAGAAGTAGAAGAAAACGAAGCTTGTCTGAGGTTAAAAGTGAATGTGAGAGTGATGATATGACATCCCAGCAACTTCTACCGATAAAAGTGGAATGCAAGTTCAAGTGACGAAACTTCATCCAGTTCAAACTCCTCCGATTGTGAGTCACTATTGAAGGTAATATTTGTTGTTCATTCGGCAGCAAAAAGTGTAGAGCATCGACTCTAGTTTCACATCAGAACAAATGTCTTAATAATCCAGTCAACTTACATGTTAAAACGAAACGCAAAACGAGACGTGTCTCACTGGAAAAACTTACTTGTGACATTGACTCATGCCCGGAGAGATTCAACTTTCAAGAAGAACTTGATAACCACAAAAAACTTCACGGGAGTTTTCCTTGTGCTTTTTGTGAAGAAAAATTGGGCTACGCCCCAGATCTAGCGCTTCATGAAAGAGAGCATGCCAAAAACATAAAAACTAAAGAGAAAGCAAGAAAAAAAGGAGGAAAATTTTTACACAGTTGTGCTCGGTGCCCATACACGACATCTCAGAGAACATTTTACGTTACTCATTACTTAAAAACTCATCTGAATTTACCACAGTCTGCTATGTGTCCAATTTGTAAAGTATGGATTGCTGGAAGACATACTTTAAAAAGCCACGTAACAAGAATTCATGGTGAAGAAAGGGATCCTAAATCGGTTTACACTTGTGAGTATTGTCCAGCTTATTTTCTCAAAAAGTCCCAATTGAACTCGCATCAGAAATCACATCCATGTGTTAAATTAGAAACGAAGTTTACTTGTGATCCTTCATCAATCCAAAAAAAGAAGGTTCATCTCTCCACCGATTCATACCATCCAGTTCAGTTTGCAAGTCGTAACCTAAAGTATTGTGACCAAGAAGACTGCAACAAAGCCTTTGAGCTCACTGAAGACCTTGAAAATCATCAAAAGCTTCATGGGAAATTTGGCTGCTTATTTTGCCCCGTTGAGGAATCCTACGCACCGAAGTTGGCTTTGCATGAGAGAACTCATCTACCATCATCATCTTCTCAAGGAAGTAGAAAGCAAGTAAACTGCTCAAGGTGTTCCTCCACATCAAGGTGTGAATTTCAGTATGTAGCTCATTTTCTGGAAATCCACTTGGAATTGCCGTCGGGAGGGGTCACTTGTCAAATTTGTGGGGAAAAGCTCCCCGACCAAGGGAGGCCAACCACTCATTTAAAACAATTACACAACACGCAGGGAATGCAAGACGAGGATATTACAAGATGTGACCAATGTCCGGCCTATTTCCAGAAGCGAGCATCGGTGCTCTACCACAAGAAAAAAATGCACGGAGAGGATCCTTGGAAATGCGTCGATTGTGGGAAAATGTGTTTAAATCCAAACTCTCTACGACAACATCGGAGAAACAAGCATAACAAGAAAGAATCAGAATTCACCTTTGTTTGTGACGTTCCAAATTGTGAGAGAAGATTTGAAACGAATACTGAGTTGGAATGGCACAAGCACACGATTCACAGTAGCAAGGGTAACTACGATTCCGTCGTATGTCATCTTTGTGGCAAATTACTTGCAAAAGCGTTATTAGTACTCCATATCTTGCATCGACACACAGCCAATCCAACTCGTGCAAAAAAGAAGCAAAAGGAGCCAAAGCGTTATGTTTGTGAGGAGTGTGGAAAGTTCTTTAAAGTTCCAGCATTTCTTGGGGCTCACAAGTTGTCTCACAGCGGACCAACCAGTTGGAAATTTTCTTGTTTGTTTTGTGGAAAAAGGTGTATCTGTGAAAATAAACTGTTTGATCACCTGCGAACTCATACTAATGAAAAGGTTCATATTTGCGAATACTGTGGCGAGGAATATGCACATGCCATAATTTGAGAAACCACAAAAACAAACAGCATGATGCCAATGATCGCCCAAGAATAAAGAAGGTTATAAATGCACGGGTGTCTAGAAAAGGTCAAAAGCTTCCACGTCGTGTGTGGAAATAGCTGTTTTCATGAATTTTTTTTTATTTTATCATATTGATCATTTTCATTAAATGAAATGTTGAATTAAAAATATTGATGTCTAATATTTATTTGATATCGAGCTCAAACTTCTAATTTCATTTACATACTTTCTGCCTTCCATATTATCATTGTGAAATGCACTTCGGAGCTCATAAAAAAGCGAATAGAAAACATAGCTGCTCTAAAACTCGTGAAAAAATCAACATAGGCTTCAGCTCTGATCTGACATCTAAATAGCATGGTAATACATAAACAATATGCATATATATTTCAGTCAAAACATCACATGTTTTTCAAAGCACATGCATGATACACTTCACTTCTTTCATACAATTCATTATATATACACAACCGGTTTTGTGTTTTGGTTTGATTGAAGGTGTTTTTGTTAATTGATGGAGTTATGGATAAGGCTATCATAATGGGAAGTGATATCTGTACTTTTTGTTATCGACCGTGTTTTCAAACTGTTGAAGACGATTGTGATGGAAAAAATGAAGAACTTAATGCAGTTTTGAAACTTTTTGGGAAACTGATGGAGCGACACTTTGGAAGTGGATTTCAGTTCTTTGAAAACACAGAGCAAACATTGTTGAATGTGAAAACATGTGAGGACTGTGTTTGTCTGATAAAGGGGTTTTGTGACTTGTATCATGAATGGAAGTGTTTGGAACTGAGACTGGAATGGAAACTCCGGAAGCTGATAGATGTTATGAATGCTGCTGATAAAGTGCGTTCGAGAAGACTAGCTTTCCAAGCGAGTTTAATGTTGACAACGGGCGCTGATGAGGAAAATGGACTTTTTAAACTTACTTCAAGATTCAGGAGAAATTTGAAAAGAAAACGTAAGTAAATGCATATGGTTAATATAGCCTTTTTAATTTATATTCTATGATATTTATTACTAGTTATGAGTTTGTTTGAATGCACACAGACAAACTTCATGACGCCAACAGCTTTCCAAAAATTCTACTTCACCGAAAACGACCCAGTGAAGCTTTTAAGACTCACGAGTTTTATGAAAACCTCAATTATACTCCAAAAGTAGCTGTTGATGATGTAAGCAGTGAAGAGTCATTCCATTTGCAACTAGGATGGATTTCCACATTTGCGGCTCTCTTGTTGCTCTCGCACGGGTTCGAGAAGCCAAGAGAACTTGACATTGATGAAGATATGGATGAGTTTTTAATTAATTTCGGAGTGATTGATTCTCATCAATGTGAATTTTTACAACCAGCATCCCCTCAACCTAACTTCGGGAGCTCTGAAGTTGAATTTGGAAGTCTAGACGCTGCAGGGAACACTGAAGTGCTGCTATTCGAAAAACGGTTTGAGAAGTATAAATATTGTGAAAAAATTTGTCTGCTCATATTAGAAGACTTTAATACCAGTTTAACTCTTTATTTATCTGTAATCAAATTTCAGTGGGTCCGAGGAGCAAAAGATCTCTGGAATCAAGTCAAAGCTGCAACAACCAGACAAAAATTACAAGCATTCTTTAAAACTCCGTAAACTCAAACGCCGCAATCAGATTCAGAAACATTTTGCATGCCACTGCTGCAATTCCAGAAGGTTCACAAGTTATCTGCATCTACTCAAGCATCGGAGGGCTTTTACTCATTTTCGGATGATAAAGGGATGGCTTAAAAAACCAACAAAAAAGAAAAGTCGGATACCTGCTAATAAGCAAGTTAACAAATATCTAATTTCATCAAATCAGACTGAAGCAATCTCGTCACTAGAAATTAAAAGCAATTTAGAAAACATCGGAGTACTGCGACCTCTGCGGAGTAGAAGAAAACGAAGCCTGTCTGAGGTTAAAAGTGAATGTGAGAGTGATGATAATATCCCAGCAGCTTCTACTGATAATGAAGACGATCAAGAGTGGAATACAAGTTCAAGTGACGAAACCTCGTCTCTCAACTCAAACTCCTCCGATTGTGAGTACACTCTTGAAGATGATATTTCTTGCTCATTCTGTAGCAAAGTGTGTAGAGCATCGACTCTAGTTTCGCATCAGAAGAAATGCCACTGTAATCCAGCCAATGTAAAATTAATGACGAAACGCAAAAACAGACGTGTCTCTTGCAAAAAACACATGTGATATTGACTCATGCACCGAGAGTTTCAACTTCAAGGAAGAACTTGATAACCACAAAAAACTTCACGGGAATTTTCCCTGTGCTTTCTGCGACGAGGTAGAGGACTACGCCCCAGATTTAGCGCTTCATGAAAGAGAACATGCAAAAAACATAAAAACTGAAGGAAAAGCAAGGAAAAAAGAAGGAAAATTTTTACACAGTTGTGCACGTTGCAAGTACTCAACATTTAAGAAGGCTAATTACATTTCCCATTTTTTAAACATTCACCTGAATCTCCCACAACGTGTGATGTGTCCAATCTGTAAGCTTTGGACAAGTAGAGGATGGGCTTTGAAAAGCCACATAACCAGATGTCATGGTGACGAAAATGATCTTGAGTCAGTTTATAGTTGCAACCAATGTCCAGCTTATTTTCTCCGAAAATCTCAGTTAAATGTACATCAGAAAACACACCCATCTGTGAAACAAGAGAGAACTTGCGTGTGTGATGTGATCTCTTGCAAAAAAGCCTTTGTCACAGAGAAGGAACTCGAAGCTCACAAAAGGTTACATGGAAACTTTCCCTGCAAGTTCTGTCAAACAGTAGAAAGTTATGCGCCAAACTTAGCTGTTCATGAATTGGTTCACCGGGCACCTGGCTCTGAAAAAAATTCGGCAAGTGGACAATATGATTGTGCAAGATGCAATTTTCATACCAACTCGAAGAGAAAGTATACACGACACCATGCTATCAGGCATTTACAGTTGAATTTGGGTACTGAACTCTGTTCAATTTGTCAAGCCCCACTCTCAGGTGAACAGAGCAAGAAACAACATTTTTTTCGGCATCACGACACTACAAAAGTGGATCCCAAATCAGTGAAAAGGTGCAAAGAATGTCCAGCATATTTTTTGAAAACGAAGCAGCTTCATCTACACAAAAAAAGGATGCACAGTCGACGATCCAGTGATGAGTCATCAGGATCGGAATCAGAACCTGTAAAAACCAACACGGAATCAGAGAAACCTTTTTTGCGGAGAACCATTGTCGTCAAAGATTTGAGTGTCAAGAGTTGATTGACCTTCATATGAAAATGCATGGAAGCTTCCAATGCCAGTTCTGCAGCGTGGTCAAACATTATGCTCCGAAATTGGCAATTCACGAGCTTGCTCATTCTATCAAAACGACAGGAAGGAAAAAATAAAGTGTATAACTGTGCACGCTGTAAACACCCTACCAAAATTAAACAATGGTATGTGGACCATTTTTTTAAAAAGCCATTTAGATTTGCCTGCTCAACGCGTCATTTGTCCGCAATGCAAAATTTTGTTGACAAAGGCATCCTTTGAAGCTCACTACAAAAGATTCCACGACAAGAAAAATGCTGACCCATCATCAATCCAAAAATGTGACAAGTGCTCCGCTCATTTCTTGAAACGTTCACAGTTGGATAAGCATGTCAAGAATTTTCATTTGTCCACCGGTACTCACCGTCCAGTTAAGTTTGCAAGGCGTAGCCTAAAGTATTGTGCGCAAGAAGGCTGTAACAAAGTCTTTGAGCTCACTGAAGACACGGAAAATCATCAAAAGCTTCATGGAAAATTTACCTGTTCAATTTGCCCCACTGTGGAATCATACGCACCCAACTTGGCTTGGCATGAGATAACTCACATGCCATCAACATCTTCTGAGCATAAAGGAAGTAAACGGCTAATCAACTGCTCAAGGTGTACTTCTACACTGGATGGCAAGTTTCAGCTTGTAACTCATTTTCTGGAAGTCCATTTGAAATTGCCGTCGGAAGGCTTCACATGTCAAATTTGCAGAGAAAAATTCTCGGACCAAACGAGGCTACGAGATCATGCCGAAAATTTGCACAACACGGTGGGAATGCGGGAGGAGGATATATCAAGATGCAATCAATGTCCAGCGTATTTCAAAAAGGCAACCTCGTTGGTCAACCACAAGAAAAAAATGCACGGAGAGGATCCTTTGAAGTGTGTTGATTGTGGGAAAAAGTGTAGGGATCCTCAGGTGCTGCGTCAACACAGGAGAAACAAGCACAAAAAGAAAGAATCAGAATTTACGTTTGTTTGCATCGTTCCAAACTGCGACAAAAAGTATGAAACGAATGCTGAGTTGGAATGGCACAAACAAAATTCACAATCCAAACGGCGTCTTCAACCCATGGTTTGTCATGTTTGTGGAAAGAAATGTTTAGGAGTAACTGCTTTAAGACGACACATGAAATTACATTCAGCCAGAACTCGGTCAAAAAAAACGGAGTCGAAACGTTATGTTTGTGAAGAGTGTGGAAAGTTCTTTAAAGCTCCAGTGTATCTTCAGGTTCACAAGTTGTTTCACAGTGGTCCAGCCAGTTGGAGATTTTCCTGTTTGTTTTGTGGGAAAAAGTGTTACTCTGAGGAGAGTCTTTAGCCATCTTCGAGCTCATACCAACGAAAAGGTGTTCATATGTGAATACTGTGGGAAGGAATATGCACATGCTCATAATTTGCGGAACCACAAAAACAAGCAGCATGATGCCAATGATCTACCAAAGGTGTATAAACCTGTAAATCCTCTGGTGTCCAGGAAAGGTCAAAAGCTTCCTCCTCGATTGTGGAAGTAGCAATTTATATGAATTAGTTATAAATCTAGTAGATTGGATTCATTATAAGTGTCATGACTTAACTCGATTTAAACGTACTTGTAAATATTTGTTACATAATTCACTGTATTGTAGAATTCTTTCTTGAAAGAATACATTAAAAATACTTTGAAGCAGATAAATAAACAAACGTATCAATGAAATGTTACCCATTCTTAATAATTCTGAAACCAATTTCCAATGGAAATATATTTACTTCTTTTGGGTATTTAGAATCAATACGGAAAACAAAAATGGTTATAATAATGCATCATGGTTTGGCAAAACTTAAATATAATATGAGTTTGTTTTTACTGGAGTTGCAGTCAATTGCAGCAGCCTGTATTATAAATAGTTACTAATTGGGGTTTTTATGTTACACATTTTATTCTTACTTCAAATATTACATTACATTAAATGATGAACTGCATGGTATTTGTGACGTTGCGTAATTTTGATTCTTCAAGATTTCTTGAACTACTTCATGTTTTTAAGTTACTCGTTGTAAAATGTTCGTTAAATGTAAATATATTTACGGAACTCTGATTGTAGCCGAATTACGTATGAAAAGTATGCAATGTAGATAATAATGTTTTTACAAGATTTCAATTTGCATCAAATAAAAAATGGATCAATAGTGAGCATATGAAATTTTGAATAAATACATAATTTGTTCCTATTTTCATGCCATTTTGCAAAAGTGAAAGAACTGAACGGTTCATTGCATGCTAACAGGATGTACATACAATCATTCACATTTACAAATAAGTTAATTTATGCATTATGCACACATGTTGCGACGCAGAGATAGTACCTACCTACTTAAATAAATGCAGTTGTTGCATTGCAGGTTTGCTCGTAAATATGAATTGTTCGTCTGTGTCCTTGTCACGAACCTCCAGTCTGTATAATCTGAAACGTTCGTCTGAAAAGCGGACGATAGAACACTAAACTAAAAAGGTAGCTGATATAATGTGGGTCGAGTTCCAAAACTTAAACACTTCCTATAAATTTCTGATTTGTATATTTATGGAAGTCTTATATTGGAAGCAGGTGAAGTTAGCAATTGTATTTGTATCACATTTTTTTATTAGCAAGATTGCCGTCTTATATAAATGTTCCAAATTTCGCTGTAGTTCACTCAAAGAATAGATATTTAAGTTGCCACGATTTTGGAGATCAACGAGGAGCCTTTTGTGTTTGGGGAAGCTGTCCTTCAAGCTGGAAGCCCGTGTTTTGGGATTACGGTTGCGTATTTCTTGGAGAAACACGTCAAAATTGTTGCATTCACAAATAAAACTCTCACATGAAAATATTATAATTGTGGTGCAGCTGATGAAATTCAATCCATTGAAATGCAAAACACTCCGCATTAAAAGTGTGTTAAATTGTAGTAAGTTTAAATTGAAGGACATATTGTGAATATGAGTGATATTGACAAAAAACAAGTAAAGAACCCTTTATCAAGGCGAAATGAAATTGCGTGCATGGAATGATGATATTAGTTAACTCAAAACCACATCGTCACCATTCATAAAGTAGAAATGTACCACATGATTATCACCCCTTCCTTCCGTTCCATTCAGTGTTGTATTTGCAAGCTGAACATTCAGAAACAAAATTATTGAAGCGACATTTAGTAATTATAATACGTTGTACAATGATACTTTTGTTAAGGAAAAACTGGTCAACATATTGCATATTCATTTTGCAATAAATCTGACAATGGAAACAGGTAAAACTAAATGTCTAATAATATACTATAATTCGACACTTGGCTTTACGAATATAAAATTACAGGTCGGAATTTTACACCTTTTCAGTTTCTCAAAGGCGAAAGGAACGTTACTATGACTGTCATAACTTCGCAGAAGGAAGGCTTTGTGCCTGGCAA
>LJIJ01005843.1:0-10852 GCA_001718145.1 Orchesella cincta
TTTCACAGCAATATTTTTGATAGTCACTTTCACCAAACGGTATAAAAAGAACGCTATATACATTGGTTGATGAAATGACGATATAAATTTTCTCGTTTGTAATATGCAGTTTATGTACCAACATTTTTTACTCTTATTGGCAGATGCACATTAAAGGCCAAGTTAGATATACTATCTTACTCCAACGTTATTATACCCAAGTTCCTCTTTCCGATTTGCTTTTCATTGTGATTGTGAAGAACGCAAGCTATTTTTTTTACAACGCTACATATTTTTTACCCCACAGGAGTATGGGTTTTGCAAACATAATGCCGTAGGAGTTATTGCAACCATAGGGTTTCATTTGAAAAATATACAATATGCGTTTCAACGGTTTGTGTGCATGCATATATTATTACTTTTAAAGTGCACATAAAAACTGACTTTCTATCCATGCACTCAGCATTTCTGTGAAACTAGCCCTATTTATTTGTTATTTATTCGACTTACTTGCTCTTCAATGCGTAATATTTCCATTTTTAAGTATTGCAGGTTCGGTTGTTGGTTTACTTTGGGTAGCTTTGCATTTTCTAGCCTGAAATGACAACATATTCCTACCGGATGCCATATGTAGTATTTTTTGCTTAGTTACTGTTATCTTCATTTTGAAACGGCGTACATGTTGGTAGTGTCGTTGATTTATGGGCAAGGGTTTTTCAAATCTCGAAAAGGAGAATATGGGTACATATAGTAGGCAAAGAAGAGATGGAATTTTTATACATTTAAAGGGAATATGTTCATCATCTATCGCACAGTGGGATGGCCGATAAGAAGCTTGCCAACTTTGAGTCAAATGAGGTGATACAGTCACCGTAAAGTAGAAGTAGTGCATTGTGGCTATGCTCTGGTTTTGCTATCTTGCAAAATTCTAAGGCTTGCCATGAGACTCCCATGAATGCTAATGTATTCTCAGGGTACCCTGTTGTTGAGCTACATTAACTGAATTGTGAATTCAAGTGTAATAGTAAATATTTTAAATGAACATACTAAACCATATACTTGTGTACGCATGCATTACAACGTAAAATGGAACTGGACAGAATACGGAAACGGAGTTACAACAATAATTTCGAGGGAGGGTATCCATTTTCTGTTGTCGCTTTCATTTCCTTTCTTGCATGCAGTTCCGGTCCAGTGCTTGTTACAATACGGTATGACATTTCAATTGATAGAAAGTTTGTGTTAAGGCAGCCGCAGGTGACAAAAGAAAAAGCAATTTAAACTCTTTGATAAATTCAAAAACTGACAATGACAGTTCGCCATTGCCGTGAACGATAAATGAGGCACACACGTTCGTTCGTGGTAGGTAGGTCTGAAATATCGTAGACACAATAAATTAGAATCTTAAACTACGAGACATCTTCAGTCTTGTAATATGTTCAGTTCAGACATCTGAATCGTGTCTATTGTCAGGTTGACTGAAGTAGAGATGCAATTTGGGCACACCAAAACACGCTGTCATATTATTTTTCCAGAATATGATTTCCTACAAAATTTATCACACTTCAGCACAAGGAAAAAGGATCTGACGGATGCTCGTATAGTTTTTATGTGCATTTCCTGGAAGTTTCATGGAACCATAGTTTACAAGCTAACTGACTACAATTTATTTCAAGTAAAACTTTTGTCTCACATATATATTATTTTCAGATAAACTTCTAAATACTATGTGACAAGTGCTGCCTCATCTCCTTGAAGAAAACTCGTTTTCATCGGATACCTACTTCGTCTGTCGTGAATGAAATGAAGCGTACGTGTTCAGTTTCAATTCAATTTCATTCAGAAACACGACGATAGATAGTGTCAAGTAGGAAGGCCATGACAAGAGTATCAAAATCAACATCCCTTTTCCTCATCTTTTTCTGGGCTGTCACGTTACATCATGCTTGCTGCACCTAAAAATGTTATTGGTAGGTGGTCCAAAAACACTCCAGAGTATTTCATTCCTTTCTACTTTCGATGACATTTTCTACAGGAAAACGCAGAAACTTTTACAATTTTGTTTCAATGGGATTTGACTGATGAAAATATGATCTAGTTTTATACTCCACATGAATAAAATTCGCATAAAACGCCCCGTTTCCCGTCCTCTACTCTTGCTTGTTTCTTTAGAAAACGACCCCATTATACTTTGGGTTTGCTAGTTGCTACGCAAAATGCGGCAGCATGGGGTTTGCTACGCAAAATGCGGCAGCATGGGGTTTGCTACGCAAAATGCGGCAGCATGGGGTTTGCTACGCAAAATGCGGCAGCATGGGGTTTGCTACGCAAAATGCGGCAGCATGGGTTTGCTACGCAAAATGCGGCAGCATGGAGTTTGCTACGTAAAATGTGGCAGCATGCTGCCGCAGGGCAAGGTCAGTACTTAATCCACACGAAATCATTACGGGCATCGATACAATTGGTCAGTCAGTTTGGATTATACGCTTCTTTGAAGATGAAGTCCTCCAGATACCAGCCGTACGCGAACCGATCCAGGATCATTAATTTTGATCGCCATTGCCAAGCCTGCGGAGTTCTCATCAAAGGAGCCGCTCATCAAAAGCCAAGTAAGTTTCCTATTCCTTTGTAATTCTGTAATATTCTAATTTTATTGTATTAACAAGTTGTTTCCTTCTTTTTTTAGTTTCTTGCTTCAAATGCAAAGCTCCCCAGGCGGACGACAAGGATGGATAGAGGGCGGTTGGGGTCGTTGTGCTGAATGCGATTCCTGGATGAACAAGGATCATTGCTACTGCGTGTGCGGATTTGCCAACCAGGAAGCGATAGAGCGGAGGCGCATGCAACACGAAGCCGCTCGGCAGCAAGAGGAACATCGACGCCAGATGGAAGTACGGGAGCTGCAGAAACAGTTGGCCCAGGCCGAACGGCACAAGATGGAGCTGCAGCAGAAACTAGACGAGCGTGAAGCGGACGATGCAGTGGCAGCGATGGGCGATGTTGACTTATATGATAAGTAGATACCATGTTGTAATCCTTTTGTATAATTTTGCAATAAAAAATAATAAATAAAAACAACAAAAAAAAACAAAAAACAAGAAAAACAAAAAGACAGAAGTCGACATATTGAAGTGGCACATCACGCTGCCACATTTATACATGCTGCCAGCCACATTGCTACATTTTTTATGCTGCAACATCGCCACCTCAGTGGGTCTTTGCAAATATTACTGCACTTAGTGCAGTAACGGGCCCTCTTCTAGTATTAACATATATAATATAAAACATAAAACTGACTTCTTAATGAGAAAGTCATCCACGTAACACGGAGTGATGTAGTAGTATAATATAATGTGCATTAGTAGCATCTTTCCTCTTGCTTTTCCATGCAGAAAGGAGGGCAGAAATCTGCTTGCTCTGGGTGAGTGAAGATGTGGCCTAATTTCTTTTCCGCGAGCTCTGCATGCTACGTACTTCCATAATATGTATGTAGCTTCCTCGCTATGCCAGGCATAAGTACGGGAAAAGTAATATAATAGACATTGTATTTATTATAGCAGAAAAACGCATCACATACTTTATATCCCTGTAAACGTTCAGCAATTTTCTCGGTAGACAAAACTATAAAATTTATATAACATTCAGAATACAATACACTATAGGATCTAGATACATAACATGAAGAAAGAACGGAAAAGATGAAATGCTGCACTCACAGTCAGCAGCCTTCTTCACATCCTTTACATACGCATCTATTTTTTTAAACATCGTCTCACTTGCTTCATTTGTAGCATAGCACATTGCAGTTGACAGTTGACCTACTGCCCCTCACAACAAGAATAGGGTCTGGGACACATGTAGCCTGTAGTTCTGCTACATTATCGGTTTCATAAGAATAAAATCTGGAACGAAGAATTTCTCGTAAAATTTATATTGGCAATATTCCAGGCTTAACATGATTCAAATGAAATGTCTGTTATACTTGTTCCCTTCAACAAAAGATGCGCACATTGCTCTGGAAAACGTTCCGGAAAAACACATTTAATTCCAAAAGTAGGACAAAACATTCTACACTTTCACTCTGCATTTGCTACAATTACGCTCATATAATGGGTTGGAATAAAAAGATGGGGCTATAAAAGACTTTCAGCATTGCATCGTTAGACCAAGGGAAAGAATTGGGGCATTTAGTCCATTTCATCTGACTCTATATTCAAGGCAAATCGACTTTTTTAAAGAGAAGGTTGGCTAAACTTATTTATATGAATACTAACTCCTTCCCGATTTTATCAGATACTTAACCATGGAGCGAATGTTAATATGGATCGCTAAACTTGATGAGTACCACCACTGTCATAAATGCGTTGACATATGGGGCAATACAAAACTTTTACTTGTGAAATTTACACCCTCGCCTTTGGGTTCGATAAGTGTAATTAGTCATCTATTCACGGTAAGAAGTACACTCGGGAAAAATCAACTAGTCTATTATCATCAATCGAAGGCAATAACATGAACCCGTGTGTAAAGAAAAGTCGGATTCTGTTTAACGCAAACAGGCTTAGGGCAGAGACTTAATATTTCTGCATGGCTATCTGATATCTTTACACATACATACGTGACCAGCTCATCAGAATACACTTTTGTAGGGATCTTACTAAACGTTTCTTGAGATAAAGAAATGTAATCCTCCTCCGTAGTATTTCTTCTTTCATGTCACGCGAGTAAACAAAAAGCGGTAAATCCCCTGCAAACTGAACGAGGTATGTAATTTGTATGTTATGAGAAAGCTAACAGCTTTCATTACCTTGATTACACAGCCGTCAAGTGATAATAAGTAGATGTAAATACCTTCTCCCTGGATAAGCACCAGTAATATTATTGTTGTTGATAAAGAAAGAGATTTTGAGGACGCGTATAGACAGATCTGTCTCTCGGTGCAAATCGAAAATCTTGGAAGCGGATGTTATGCTTATATGAAAAGACGGGCTATGCGGATGAAGGAAAAAGTTTTCTCTAAGAAGCGTGTAAACATGTTATTATTATTACAATGTACTAACGACTCCCATGTACTTGTGTGCGTTATGTATATAGCCAATCATTTTCTTTGGTGGATGCCACAGACTTTGGACTCACTTAGCTCATCTCGACTGATGTGGAAAAGAGAAGATAGACAAAACGACGAACTTTTCGAGTGATGACTTCCCGAAACAGCTCCAAACTCCTTGCCTACTCCATATAAAATAACAAGCTCTCTCTGAGAGTGACTTCACACTCTCCAGGACGTTCCTAGGAAATCCATGTACTAAAAACGCACACACGCGTTTTAACAACTTATTCTGCCAAAGTGAAAGTTTTTGCTCCAAGACAAGTTGTTAGTCAAACCAAACTCAAAACTCTTTGTGAGAGAGTACTACACTAGAGTCTGCTTTTTTGGCCCGTTTTGGTACAAGCAAAGTATAGTGATGGAAAATTGTTGATATTTGCCTGTGCCTGAAAAGTTGAGTTTTCAAGAAAAGTCTAGGAAAACAAATTTTTTGCTCAAACTCTACCAACAAAATGACTGTCAAAATATCAATGGCAGCTGCTGGCATAATGATGGCAGGTAAGAGGAAACAATATATATTATTCTCATAGTCAATGTTCGTCAGTGTTTTTAAATAATACATTTTAATATCGTTTGGATTTTTATATAAGCGTTTTGAAGAGTTTCATGTTTTCCCATGAGTCTAGTCATGCAGTACGTGTAAATAACCTAACAGTTTTATTTGGTCTCTTTCTTAACATTTCCGTATATGTACGCTCAGACACAAAGAATGTAATGCATGCCAAGCCAATGTGAATGTACCTTGTAAGACTAACTTCAACAAGACTCTTGTTTTCAGGTAAAGAGCTCTAGAATCTGTTGAGGTTGTTGAGAACACGAATGTAGGAGGTTGTTAAGCACATCTGCAAAAAACGAGCATCCTGATTTTCTTGCAGGATATATTGACCCGAGAAAAGAAAAATTTATGGTACTCGTGAGAGCATAAAACAGAACAACAGATTCGTTTATTAGATGTAGGACTTGGGGGACCAATAAAATTCAAGATTTTATGTAGCAATTCTGAAATGAATGGATAGGTGCCTTATAGAGTGAAACTTGAAATGGTATACTTACATATAAAAATAATCATATTTTTTCTCGTTTCTTACTCCACTAAAGTTATTATGATCATAACTAATTCCGTAGAAATTAAAAGTTATTACACACGCATAAAACACGTAGTTTTACTAGTAACTGGAAGGTCATTCTAATAGCTATGCAATGACAGTGAATTTTTGCATGCTAATGCCAAAATGCCATTGCAGGTAGCTTTTTGTGTGTTTTTGCAGCATAGACGCTGACAACTTGGTGTAAAATTGGTGGAGACAGCCGAACGCTCTTCAGCAGCACGTTATTAATCCACGCTTATCCTAAATCCACTTACAACTTTACAACCCTTTTTATCCTTTTTCTCTCTGACTGAGACGGAGGAGTGAAAGCGAGTCTAACAGCTCTGGATTGAATGCACGTTCGTTCTCAGTCTGTCCTGAGCCCAGATAATAAAAAGGAGATTAACTAACTCTTTACCCACAAAACTGTTTTATTGGCTCAAAACAATTTATACTGATCACAACCTAAAAAAATGTCCTACTCAGGCAGTGTTGGAAGACAAACAATAGGATCTTTGGGTTCCTCCGAGGACTCGACAAATGGAAGTCTCAAGAAGCCAACATTCAGTGAAAGACATCCTAAAGTAGTTCGCAGTCTAACGGTAGTGGCATACATTTTCAGCGTTCGTGGCTGCATTGTATCTTCAGCGATATTACGTCGTCTTATGGTCTCCTTCAGCGTGTGAGGCAAAGATCAACAGAAACGCCACTGAAAATGTTGCCACTACCGTGATAGACTGCGAAACTGACTTTAGGATGTCTTATCACTGAATGTTGGCTTCTTGAGACTTCCATTGTCGTAGTCCTCGGAGGAACCCAAAGATCCTTTTTTGTCTTCCAACACTGCCTGAGTATGACATTTTTTAGGTTGTGATCAGTATAATGTTTGAGCAATAAAACAGTTTTGTGGGTAAAGAGTTAGTTAATCTCCTTTTTATTATGCTGGGCTCAGGACAGACTGAGAACGAACGTGCATTGCAATCCAGAGCTGTTAGACTCGCTTTCACTCCTCCTCTCAGTCAGAGAGAAAAAGGATAAAAAGGGTTGTAAAGTTGTAAGTGGATTTAGGATAAGCGTGGATTAATAACGTGCTGCTGAAGAGCGTTCGGCTGTCTCCACCAATTTTTACACCAAGTTGTCAGCGTCTATGCTGCAAAAACACACAAAAAGCTACCTGCAATGGCATTTTGGGCATTTAGCATGCAAAAAATTCACTGGCATTGCATAGCTATTAGAATGACCTTCCAGTTACTAGTAAAACTACGTGTTTTATGCGTGTAATAAACTTTTAATTTCTACGGAATTAGTTATGATCATAATAACTTTAGTGGAGTAAGAAACGAGAAAAATATGATTACTTTTTTATGTAAGTATACCATTTCAAGTTTCACTCTATAAGGCACCTATCCATTCATTTCAGAATTTGCTACATAAAATCTTGAATTTTAATTGGTCCCCAAGTCCTACATCTAATAAACGAATCTGTTGTTCTGTTTATGCTCTCACGAGTACCATAAATTTTTCTTTTCTCGGGTCAATATATCCTGCAAGAAAATCAGGATGCTCGTTTTTTGCCAGATGTGCTTAACAACCTCCTACATTCGTGTTCTCAACCAAACCTCAACAGATTCTAGAGCTCTTTACCGGAAAACAAGAGTCTTGTTGAAGTTAGTCTTACAAGGTACATTCACATTGGCTTGGCATGCATTACATTCTTCTTGTGTCTGAGCTACATATACGGAAATGTAAGAAAGAGACCAAATAAAAACTGTTAGGTTATTTACACGTACTGCATGACTAGACTCATGGGAAAATGAAACTCTTCAAAACGCTTATATAAAAATCCAAACGGGATATTAAAATGTATTATTAAAAACACTGACGAACATGACTATGAGAATAATATATATTGTTTCCTCTTACCTGCCATCATTATGCCAGCAGCCTGCCCATTGATATTTTGACAGTCATTTTGTTTGGTAGAGTTTGAGCAAAAAATTTGTTTTCCTAGACTTTCTTGAAAACTCAACTTTTCAGCACAGGCAAATATCAACAATTTTCCATCACTATACTTTGCTTGTACCAAAACGGCCAAAAAGCAGACTCTAGTGTAGTACTCTCTGCACAAGAGTTTTGAGTTTGGGTTCTGACTAACAAACTTGTCTTTTGGAGCAAAACTTATCACTTTGGCGAGAATAAGTGTTAAAAACGCGTGTTGCGTTTTTAGTACATGGATTTCTAGGAAACGTCCTGGAGAGTGTGAAGTCACTCTCAGAGAGAGCTTGTTATTTTATAGGAGTAGGGCAAGGAGTTTGGAGCTGTTCGGAAGTCATCACTCGGAAAAGTTCGTCGTTTTGTCTATCTTCTCTTTTCCCACATCAGTCGAGATGAGCTTAGAGTGAGTCCCAAAGTCTGTGCATCTCACCAAAGAAAAATGATTGCTATATACATAACGCACACAAGTACATGGGAGTCGTTAGTACATTGTAATAATATAAACATGTTTACACGTTCTTAGAGAAAACTTTTTCCTTCATCCCATAGCCCGTCTTTTCATATAAGCATAACATCCGCTTTCCAAGATTTTCGATTTGCACGCAGAACAGATCTGATACGCGTCCTCAAAATCTCTTTCTTTATCAACAACAATAATATTACTGGTGCTTATCCAGGGAGAAGGTATTTACATCTACTTATTATCACTGACGGCTGTGTAATCAAGGGTAATGGAAAGCTGTTAGCTTTCTCATAACATACAAATTACGTACTCGTTCCAGTTTGCAGGGGATTTACCGCTTTTGTTTACTCGCGTGACATGAAAGAAGAAAATACTACGGAGGAGGATTTACATTTCTTTATCTCAAGAAACGTTTAGTAAGATCCCTACAAAAGTGTATTCTGATGAGCTGGTCACGTATGTATGTGTAAAGATATCAGATAGCCATGCAGAAATATTAAGTCTCTGCCCTAGCCTGTTTGCGTTAAGCAGAATCCGACTTTTCTTTACACACGGTTCATGTATATTGCCTTCGATTGATATAATAGCTAGTTGATTTTTCCCGAGTGTACTTTTACCGTGAAATAGATGACTAATTACACTTATCGAAACCCAAAGGCGAGGGTGTAAATTTCACAAGTAAAAGTTTTGTATTGCCCCATATGTCAACCATTTTATGACAGTGGTGGTACTCATAAAGTTTAGCGATCCATATTAACATTCCTCGGTGGTTAAGTATCTGATAAAATCGGGAAGGAGTTAGTATTCATATAAATAAGTTTAGCCAACCTTCTCTTTAAAAAGTCGATTTGCCTTGAATATAATAGTCAGATGAAATGGACTAAATGCCCCAATTCTTTCCCCTTGTCTAACGATGCAATGCTGAAAGTCTTTTATAGCCCCATCTTTTTATTCCAGCCCATTATATGAGCGTAATTTAGCAAATGCAGAGTGAAAGTGTAGAATGTTTGTCCTACTTTTGGAATTAAATGTGTTTTTTCCGGAACGTTTTTCCAGAGCAATGTGCGCATCTTTGTTGAAGGAACAAGTATAACAACATTTCATTTGAATCATGTAAGCCTGGAATATTGCCAAATATAAATTTTACGAGAAATTCTTCGTTCAGATTTTATTCTTATGAAACCGATAATGTAGCAGAACTACAGGCTACATGTGTCCCAGACCCTATTCTTGTTGTGAGGGCCAGTAGGTCAACTTCAACTGCAATGTGTATTGCTACAAATTGAAGCAAGTGAGACGATGTTTTTAAAAAAATAGATGCGTATGTAAAAGGATGGAAGAAGGCTGCTGACTGTGAGTGCAGCATTATCTTTCCGTTCTTCTTCATGTTATGTATCTAGATCCTATAGTGTATTGTATTCTGAATGTATATATAAATTTTATAAGTTACGTCTACCGAGAAAATTGCTGAACGTTTACAGGAATATAAAGTATGTGATGCGTTTTTCTGCCTATAATATAATACAATGTCTATTATATTACGTTTCCCGTACTTATGCCTGGCATAGCGAGGAAGCTACATAACATATTATGGAAGTACGTAGATGCAGAGCTCGCGGAAAAGAAATTTAGGCCACATCTTCACTCACCAGAGCAAGCAGATTTCTGCCCTCTTCTGCATGAAAAGCAAGAGAAAGATGCTACTAATGCACATGTATATTATAGACTACATCACTCCGTGTTACCGTGATGACGTTTCTCATTAAAAGTCAAGTTTTATGTTTGTATCATTATATATCGTGAAACTAGAGAGGGCCCGTTACGCACTGAAAGTGCAGTAATATTTGCAAAGCGACCCACTTGAGGTTGCGATGTTGCAGCATAGAAAAATGTAGCATGGCTGCAGCATGTATAAACTGTGGCCAGGTATGTGCCACGCTTCAATACTGCTCGACTTCTGTCTTTTTGTTTTCTTGTTTTTGCTGTTTTTTTTGTTGTTTATTATTATTTTTTAATTGCAAAAGTTATACACAAGGATATACAAACATGGTATCTAATTATCATTATAAGTAAGCATCGCCATCGCTGACCACTGCATCCGTCCGCTTCACGCTCGTCTAGTTCTGCCTGCAGCTCCATCTTGCTGCCGTTCGGCCTGGGCCAAATGTTTCTGCACTCCCACTGACTTCTTCCATCTTGTGGTCGATACATTCACTCTTA
>LJIJ01005844.1:0-10852 GCA_001718145.1 Orchesella cincta
GCTCCAATATCTCTTTAAGGTTTGTGTGCAATAAAACAGATTTCGCCTTTTCACCACCTTCTCGAGACGGCTTTCCTTCGCAAACCCTTTAACATCGGGTTTAGCCTCTGCTTCCTTAGCATCTCCCATTTCACATTGGATTTCGCTTGCACTTCTATCTAGGCATTTAGCATAAACAATATCAAAAATCTAAAGCGGGCCTCTCTTTTAACCGGATTTCTGCATAGCCGTTATTGAATGGGAATTTTTATGCTAAATCCATTTACATGGGAATGTCGAATGCTAAATCCAAGAAACATCAAATGTCCGCTAATGCTTAATCCCACTTTCACTTCCGAATGCTAATCCCACTGTAAGCTTCCGAATGCTAAATCCGAACAACGTGTTGAGCAGACCGCAGGTCTGCTTAGACAGTAGGTAATGAGATGCTTAATGCGCCCGTCTCTACCGTTACGCGGTTAACCGGTCCTATTTTTATTATTGTAAGAATCTTTCGTTTGTGTGGCATTAGATTTAAAACACTTAAATAACTTATTGTAGTTCAATTGAGGACATGTCGTTTTATGCCGTGGTAAAGAGTTAAGAGGAGGGAAGGAGATACAGGCCGTTCGTGTCTCAAACGTGGGTTAAGAGGTAATGAAATTTTGTCGCTGGCCTAATAGACCTACAGCAACTTTGCAAAATTAACTGCAATATCCGCAAAGTTGACGACCGATGGCACTCCACCCTTGTAACCGTTTTTGAATACAGTATTGGTAGAACCTTTTTTGCTAATCAGTTTCATGTCAAAAGACTAATTAATGCAAGGGTGTTCATATACAACTCGACAACTCATATTTGTTCATTATAATTTTTAGCATCCATTTTGAGAAGTGCTCAACGAGGTTTGAGGCCCCACTAAATCAGTTTACACTTCAACATAGAAAGCTCTACAGCTAAAAACACTCAACCTCGATATGCGATTATCAGACGAGAGAAACGCCGCGTGACAGTACCGGAACCGGTCATTCCCCGATTTTCTCCCTTGCGTATCAGCAGTCTCAGTAAAACAAGATCGTCAAGATCATCAGCCTCTGTTCTGGATTTGGAACTTAAAATGTGAAGTAATTGGAATGTCTAACCAACAGCCTTATTAATCGATCCGTTCGTCTCTTGGTAAAGACTCTATTAGGAAAATATCACAAATGAATTTATACTGTCGGCTTAATGTTGTTTGAAACATCAGTATCACCCGAGCATGTAAACACTACTCTGCCCTTATGGACTTGAACCGCCTCGTTAGGACCTGGTCATGCACAATTTCGCGGAAAGAACGATCCCACAGATTGAGTTACTCAAGTAAATATAACTTAAGTAATAACACGGTTACAATTGAACCTTATTGTGATGGAATATTAATAAGTTCCTTGGTTAAATTAGATATAAATGCATCACGATTCCCTGTTCAGACTGAAACGTTCCAAGTAACCAGTTGATCGACAACTTAACAATCAAGCTTCAGATACTTTGCTCATTTCAGCGCTAGAGCGACAATTGTATTCATGATAATTTTGTATCAACTTGAAAATCCCCGTACAATTTCCCTTCATTATTTTAATCTCAATTAAACTTAACATACTTCAACATACAACACACATTGCATCATTCATATTTTCATTAGGAACCCTGTTGCTTTTTGAGTCTGTAGAGCTTCAGGGACTCACAATTGCTTCAGGTAGCTCACAAACTTTTCAAAGGTACCACCTCCAGAGGAATGTAGCGACGAAGACAGATCCCATCTCCAAAGTGGTAATATTTATTGAATTTGTTTGGATTACAAGCTATACATTGCAGCCAAGCGTGTAAATTGTAAAGTTTTGTGTTCATAGACAAACAATCTTCAGCAGAAGAAGCGGTTTTGCTAAATAAAACAACGCCTACTTCAAGATACACAATAGGTTTACCTAGTCAAACCACATTTGAGGCGATTACGTGAAAAAAAGGGGGGGGGGAAGACAACGGTAATTGTACTTTACGTAGTTATTATTCAATCATCCATCTCAATCATTCATGGAAATATTTATCGAGATGATGTTATAATAATGCTTCCAGAAGACCGTGCTGCAGTATCTTGTAAATAGGGATAACCAAAAGAGCTTCTTCGTCGGACGCTGATATGTCAAAACAAACTCGCAAAATGTATTCTGCCAGTGCAGCTTCCAATTAAATACTTTTCAGAATTCAAGCATGCTGACTCTGTTGCGGCTCCTCACCCAATCAACAATCATTTTAAGCGTTACCAAAATGTCAAGATAGGTCTATGAGTGATGTTAATTGAAAAATGAACCATAGACCCTCGAGCTGAGTCGTATATGAGAAACCTATCAGTTCAATACGACGCGTGTAATTAGGTCATGCATTTGATCTCAATACACTAGCACGAAATGAGCCTAACTGGAATCGGCAAGAAAACGGAAGCCGGATCAAGGAAATCGCAATCTTTTAGGACTAATTTAACGGTAATTTTTAAACTTAAAATGAGAGCAGTGACAATAAAGAATTTAAAATAAGTATTCTACTATTACGACAGGGTGCTCCGAATGACAAAAGGAGGAGAAACGGCAACTAAACAGTGAGATGATTCAGCAATACAAAAGTGGTTTAAAAGGATGCTCCCAGATAGAACGTGGTCGTAAAGACACGACGATTTAAAAACATGCCTCGATCTACAACAGGATGTCTCAACGACTAAGGCGTCGACCCGGATGAACGAGTGCAAGACTTTTAGTGAGATACAGACTGACGTTCCCACAAGGTTTAAGTAATTATGGAAGCCGATAACAGTTTGCAGTTCAAACATTTCAGAACGTCTGAGGAAAGAAACATATAGTAATATAATTATCGATTTGTCGTAGTTCCACTAATTTACTAATAATCTGTATGAGTGAAAATGCCTTCAATTTTCTTTCCATTCCGCACAGGAACCAGAGGTTTCGGAAGTAAATTAAGCGAATGGGCTATTGCATCATATATCCCTCATATTGCTGTCAGGGAGTTTGTTGGAAACTTAGGTACAATATTCGATTGAATTTTGCCAAAAACCCTCCGCACATGTATTGGCACGCAAGAAGCGTTAACGTATTGAATATTTAGTGGTGGTTCATATGTGTATTTTAACTAATTAGACTTATTTACGATAGGTTAAAGATTGGATTGGTTAGATCTGATGTACAACCAGTTACGGCTGTAGACAAATTCATCTGACACTAACTGTTGGTGTGATGGATAAATCACCAAAAGCACTGCAAACGTTTTGGCTATCCTGGTATTAGATCAATGTATAACAAAAGATCCATTTGGAATAGGAATATATTATGGTGATAAAAGCCTTTAGCTTTGTATGCAGGTCGTTCGGTCAAAGCTGTAAGGTATCTGGAATTAAATGGTATGAGAACACAATAAAATCAGTACTAACGCTTTAAAATTTCCAAGGTTTTGCTGATGCTCCTGCAAGAAGCTTTTAAAAGCTGTAGGGCCACACAACAGCTATTTTGGATGCGAAGCGATGTGAATCAAAAAGAGAGTGGGTCTGGCGGGTTGAATATGGAAATGAGTTAGCCGTTGGGAAATATAATTTCTAAGGTATTGATATACGGGTAGTGTTGACTTCCCTTAGATTATTTTGCATCTATTTGTTTAGTGCGTTACGAAAAGATTAATCCGACAGTGGTTAGGGCGATTGCCTCACAACTACGATATTCAGAATTAGACTTATTTAAAAAAGGGCTGTTAGGATTAGTGAAGGTAATTTTCCCAAAGATTGTCACGCAAACCAAGGCTTATTTGAAATGACCTTTTAAGCGGACTGAGTGTTTCGGTGCTTCTTTTGTATTACGGGATTACCATCCCTTCATTCTTAATATTTATGAGTAAACGAAACGAAGTTAAACATTTTTTATTACCTACATGAGCAAATTTATAGCTACTCTTAAAGAATTTGTAGTATTAATGGTGGAACAGTGGCACGAACAGCTTTTGTTACGGTTTGTGGAAAAGCCTAGAGAAATGTACGGTACTGAATTCATAGTTTATAAACGTACATCGTTATATTTATTTAGCAGAGGTAATTGTTAAATCATGAAATTTGGACCGAAATGTAGTACATTCAGGTTCGAAAGTTATATGCAAGTCCCTTAAACGAAATGTCGCTCAATCTATCATGCTTACAACAATAGCAAATCGTATTTCCGAGAAGGAAGTGTGCACTCACTATGTTATTTTAAGTCTATCAAAGATAATAGTAAAATAACTTTTAGCAATAGGTAAGTAATTGCTTCATGACTTTTGACAAAATAGAAGTTATTGGTGCGGCTGGTCAGTTAAGGATGGAATATAACGATTATGATGCTTAGAGTAGGTTGTCTAAGCAGATAGTCAATAGAGTACCGTTACTATTCATTATTGGAATTTATACGTTAAAAACATCAGTTCCTTTTAGATTCAAGGTTTAAACCTAGTGTCTGTCTATGTTAAGTTTAATGCATTTACCATTTAAAAAAATCATGTCATGGTTGTATTGCCTTTAACTGCATCAGTAAAAGCAGTGATTAATTGGAGGTTCGATAAAAAGTCAAAACTGAGTTGGGAGGATTGTTGTTGCCATTTATTGTAAGGAGTAAATGGAACGGTGTATTTTTATTAAATGTCTTAATGAAGTTCGGTAAAAGGTTGGCTGCAATTGGGTCAAATACGGTGTTAGGGTATTTTCGATTCGTATTGGAATCGGCTAGCACTTCGGTTAGAGGTTTTTCGCGGCCAATGCGGACCTTTTGCCGACTATTTTTCATCCGGTCTGGCCAACTCATTTGTGAGTTCGGCTGGAATTCGCTGTGAGTGGTCGGCAGATTCTAAGTGTTTGGCGCACTTTACTGCGTGCAAATCGCATGACGTTAAACAATCGTTTCAGCATAAGAAATGCCAATGGGGTAATAAGTTTTATGGGACTTACATGTTTTAACTGGTCCTCTTTTAGATATTTACAATCGGCACATTGTTGTTTTACATGGCTGGTTGTGGCGGCAAATAATCGCTATTATGTGCAATCGTTGTATAACGTTACGTCAACTATTCAGATGGCGTTGCACGGCAGCGTACTCATGGTTATAGTCTTCAAGCTTTGTTTGAACATGTTGATTATATGGTGGGGATCGGAATACGTTTAAAACTGTCCAGGGCAGCTCTTCGACTGTTCACAAGGAGGAAAGGATCAATGAAGATACGTACCCTTTCGCGATGGTTCAATTCGTTCCAGTTCTCAAAATAAGATCGGGGACATGATATATTGAAGAAAAGTACGACAATCAAATCAGCAAAGATTTATATTAAGTCGAATGGTAGACTTATACTGTTACACTGAAAAGGGTTTAAATAATAATCTAGATAAATGAGTAATTGGATTCTTAAAGAGTTGGTAATAATGTTTCAGATTTCTTGTAAATAAATACAACTATTATGGATAATAATTAAAGCACCTTTTGAAAGCAAAGTAATTGAATATTTATAATGGCGTAATTTTGGGAGCTTTTAGTTTTTTTAATCAAAATCTTGGTCCGTTTTGTTTTGGCTAACAATATTGTACAAGCACGTAAACTCCTTTGTTCAGAAAAATTACTGATGAAGCTGAAATCCATAGCCATCGTCCGCATGACTAAACAATCAGTGTGTACAAGCTTGGATAAGTACTCCAGGCTTTTCGTGTTTTCAGTTATCGCGCAGTAATGATTCCACCAACCCACATTAGACGAAAATATTCTCATTCTCATATATTCAAACATTCTGTTGAATTTTAACTAAGTCATAAGTAGTACATAGTTATATGAAAATTGTAGTAATTTGACGTCCCAGTTTCCTCAAAACAATGACAGCAAAATTGTCAAGAATGAAAATCCGTTTAATTAAAGTTAATAAATAAGACCTTTATCCAGTTATATTCAAGTAAAGCCGCTTTTAACAAAATAACTTTTAATATTGCTTACTTTTAGTTTCATTAAGCTCTCTAGAGCACCCCGTAAACATACAGCACATACCGTACCCTAAATTTGGTTACAAAATATTAGAGCATACAGCCGTATTCTATTAAATTGTAAATAAGCTTAGGTTTGATTAACACCTTTACTAATAGCATATAAATTCTAAAAAACGTCCGTTTCCCTTTGGACCTGCAAGTAGTACCACAACTTGCTTTTTTTGTAAACTGGCGACATAATGAGTAAAAATAAATTTACTGTAAGGCATTGTCCGGATTGTATACTGAATCCATGAAACTTTTCATTACACATCACAATTGACGTTAACCCCCGATAGATAAATAGATTGTAAGACCTGAGTTTCAGTAACCGGTCAACAAAATGTTACTTTGGTACTAAGATCTTCCAGAGAAATTACTAGCCGACAATATTGTTATTAGTTACAATAGTAAATAGCCATAGAATTTGTTGCCCTATTCAGTAGAAATGCTTAGCATGACGCAAAGAATATAATATGACAACCTACTTTATCCTAAACGGTTAGCTTGTTTAATGTAAGAAGAGTAAAATCAACAAATTTCTACATATTAAAAATTTTCCAGATTATCGCGGTTTCCCTCAAAAAATTCATACCTCCGATTTTAACCCTCAGAAAAGCACTGGTACAAGATAAAATGTCGTCGTAAGTACCTATCCCTCATATAAGTTCCCTCTTTTAGAGAGACAAGATTGCAAGACAACGTAAAAGGCTCGATCCCAGCCATACCATTAAAGATGCATAATATAGCATCAAAATCGAAAATCAAGAAAGACTACAATCGTGAAGGTATAGTCGATGTGGATGTAATGCAACGCGATTGCAACATAAGTAAAAGTATTGCTCCCTGCAACTACCCACATAAAATGTAGCATGGTGCTGCCTATTCAGATAGTTGTAAACATTCGTCAAAACCTGCAATTCCCGGTAAAACTTGAGCTTCTAATGTATTAGCTTCGCGTTTCACAATTTTTACAAGCGCCATGAGATTGCACGCAGACACAGCACAGATAATAGGATCGGAAAATTGCAATGGACCCCCTATCATTCCTGCGTAATATTGTAGAGAATTACAAATTCCAATTAGGATTTTCCATCCATAACTCCAAAATATATTCCACGCGTCTGCCTCTGACCACCCGTCTAAGTTGCAAACAGATTGTGGTGTAATAAACCAATAAAGTTTACAGGTTGACATGGAATTATTGTGCTGCCTTAGTCCCAAAAAAGGGAGAGAATTGGAAACGGTTTAAGAAGCATGCACATCCGATCAGGCCATAGCGAAGTTTTTCTCTGGTTCGTAGACAATGCCATCGAGGAACATAAAACTTGTTTACCTGTTCAAATAATACCTGAAAGGTAATCTTGGCCATACTTACCTTGATTTTTCTTTTTCTCAAGAAGCAGATACAGTTGTTAAATATATGATCGTTTTGAAATTGGATTTGGTTTTACGGTTGGAGTCAGCCAAAAATGCTATGAACACGACCCAGAAGGATTTGTAGACGTTTAATAGTAATGTGATCATCAGACTTGAGAAAGAGAAGATAAAATACTATTGCAAACAAAGTTCCCAAATATATGGATGTATAAATTAACGACCTTCCATTATTCTTTGCCTCCAGCTTGTTTGTTTTATCGTTGAATTTAATTGGATATCCTGGAAAGTACGTAGCCAATTCGATTGCGCATTTGTAGGATTCTAAAATTCTTTGAGAAATCATTGCGGCAGGAATAATAGGAGTGGAGTTCGTTAGAATGAACACTATTCTGGAGTTACCATCCACAAATGATACTTTGTGGTTGTTTTACTTTTGGTATTTGTCATACCTTTGGAAATTTTAATGATATGTTTGTGTCTATTATTATATCGATTAGAGCTTAGTTCAAAAACAAACATATTTTCTCAACGTCTCTGGTATGACGAAGTGTTATCCAAAACAAAAGTTGATGAGTAAAATAAAAAAATTACCCAACTTAAAATATAACAGTGGGTGGTTATTTAAGATTTAAAACAATAGTTTGGCGGTTTATTCCGAAAGGAAATCAAATAATAAGTTATATCACTTCCTTATTACGGTTATTATTCAGGTCACCTTTGAGTGTTTTGCTCAGTCTTCATTTATCCCCAACCAACCCATTAAATTTAATTTTACAGATCCATCTGCTAGGAATGCTAGGATTTCTGCCACTTCCAGTTGTTTACCGTAATATGGGTTTCTTGTTGTGACGTTCATTACTGAATATGTGTTGATCTCCGCATCATGGCCGGATCCTCTGGAAATGTTGATGTTTAAAAGCTTGTAAGTCCACTGAAAAAGAGGTACACGGAGAGAGGAAGTTTGAGTGAAGAAAAGTTTTGAAAGCCTGTTCCAAACTCAAGATTGCTTTTAGAATGAGCAACTACATTGTAAGGAAGTCGGCCCTAAATTCTTTGAACTTTCAATTAAACGTTTTATTGATGTCTTATTGATTTTTAAAAAACAGGAGCGATGAAACAAATGCAGTAATTTTTTGTTAACGACATGTTTCAAATGATTTCTAAATCATTCAACACAAAATTTTTGTACTTTTTATGTGTTATTCATTTATTAAGAGTACTTCCGAATACAATGCTTTGTTGTAGTGCATTTAAAAACGAATTTATGTACAAGCACAACAAGTAATTTAAAAGCGATTGCTGATGCCAAAAAATATTTAAAAGTATAAATAAATAAACACAAAATACCTTATTTTTTACCCAAACCGAGCCTATGTATGGTTTCTGACTCGTACGTGCCAATCAAACATAAATATATGATGAAAATAAAGCATTTTAAACTGAACCACTGAAACAATGTTTTGTTTTTCTATTGTATTCGCTATTGCCGTGCAGTTTTTTGGGAAACGGATTCATGTTTGGAAATATTGAAATCAAAACTTCACAGGTCCATGGTTCGTTCTTGTCACAAACTTACGAAAATTTAGCTCAACGCATAAACGATTGGATGCTAGAAAAAAGCGTAGATAAGGACAATGCGCTTTAGACCATACATTGCAGGTTCATGGGTACTTAAGTTATACGGCAAAATTATTGAACTAGATACTGCTAATATGTTTCGATACAAAACGCAATTTTAGTTCGTCTTTGTATGGAGGGAATTTTAGTTGTGGTAAATCTACTCCACGAAAATTATTCATGAGAATTAGGCAATGCTGAAGCGGTTCTAGATACTCACTAAGACCTTCCAAAGCGTCGGCTTTGAATTTCTTATTCGTCACCGAAAAATAGGTTTTCAAGTCTTTTGCAAGTTTTCCGTGTTCTTTAATTGAGATTGAATCTGGGTCATAGTAATGGGCACCCAGTGAAAGTAAAAAGAATATTTCAAAGTAAATCAGGAGTTTTAAATTTTTCAGGAGCCATTTTCCATGAAAAGTGGCGTTTGTGCTGTAGAATATTTCCAACCACACTACTGAAATTTAAAAGCAAAATGAAGCATTTTGTGTTTTAAAAAATCGTATGATATTGTATGCCAGTAAGGAACATTTGTCTAACTACAACAAATTGTGCTAGCAAAGCTTATGAAAGTTGCTGGTAAAACGATGCTTGCGTGATCAAGTATTATGCACGTTAGTCTTCACGTGGTATTAATGGATTTAAACAAAATTAAACTTCAGCGAACTGACATCGGTGATTTTCGTTTACTTTACTACATTTAAAACAGTAAAGAATTGTCATTTTAAACAGGTTGAAGCATATATACGCCCTTTTTCATTCGCTAGTAAATGCTATCGTGCCTTAGAGCTGACAGTTTCTGGTTTTCCGTTTTGTAATATCGTTAACCTGACATGATTGGTTAAACTTACAGTGATGAAATGTATAGTGTAAATGGACATGTCCTAAAGTATATTCTTTTTATCTCAAATGAATACACAGTTGTTGCGCACACATCGAGCTAATACGGTCCCTCAAAAATCATTGGGACAGGAAACCTGAAGAATCAAAGAGACCCCACGTTCTTCCAACCTCACTAGTCTTGGTTAGTAATATTGATAATTATCCTGCATTAAACCAAACACATTTCGCACCTTTTTTCCTTGGTTTAAGCACCACCCGAATTTTTTTTCCATATATTTAAACACACGTCATTTAGTTGATAAACTCTAGAGTTACGTTACTAATTAACACACAAAAGCAGAAGAAACATATATAAATTTAATATTCCGTTTAAAATACAAATTGAAAAACGCCATTTTGGGTGTAGATTTCATTGTACACAGGCCCGTTAAAAATAATTGTAAGCCAAATTTTGGGGAAACCTTTTCACTGCAGTCTTATTCAAAAAGTATAGTTTCGCAGCCAACATTTTGAAATCTAGCTTCGCAATCCGGCCACGTAAGCAGCCATTCTAAAACATCAAATGGAATATGTCACGTTTTCAAAGAGCTTCCTACACTCCAAACCAAAATCATTATTTAAAAAAAAAATTTTTCGTTGTTATTTCATGAGAAGGGATAATTGCTTTTTGCATGTATAAACCCATATCTATTGTTATCAGACAAAAATCCTTCAAATTTGAAAAAACGTTGACATATGAAAACGGAAAACAACACCAGCGATCAGTCGTAGTTCACATCGACCTTACTTCACAACTAAAAACCATAACAGACCTTGATAACAATCATCATTTGCAGAATGCTTTCACAAAAACATTATAGAATCATACAAAAATACCATCAATTTGGCTTCATACTTTCCAGGATATCCAATAGCTTTCAATATTACTAGCGACATTCCATTGTTTTTCGCATCCAAACTTCTCGTTTTGGC
>LJIJ01005845.1:0-10850 GCA_001718145.1 Orchesella cincta
TTCACTCACCCAATGGTCCACGAACTCGCCTACACTGGATTCCGACACAGTTTGCATCCGCATGAGTGAGGCTGATGCTGGATTAAAGCAGAAGGTTTTCCAAATCTATACGTCTAGAAACGGAAATGGGAGCCCTACCAACATCGAAAATATGGGGCTTTCCTACACACAGCCCCTAAACTCAATTAGAAAAGTCAACAACAGCTGACCGAGTAATGTTAGTTTTAATCCCCAGTATCGCTTAACTTATGGGCAATCCTTTATGTACCATATTAACCTGATATATTTTTGTGTCATATTGTTGTTAAATAAATTACGCTTACAAATGTACACTTAGCTAAAAAAGCTAACAAAGAATTGTTTGGCAACATCATCATTGACAATTGTGTTCGCGGGTATGCTTTTCCCTATTTTGGAAGGTCTTTGTATTTCGTTTGTTTCAAAGAATTTAACTCCTAAACGCAATAGAATTGTCGATGACGATGGGCATTGACAAGCCCTACTTTGGGTATGAAAGCAATTTATAATTTTCTGACTTTGAAATGATTTAACTAACTGATAACTTATGTATGATGGAGGAGGAAATATGCCAGTTTGCAGTAAAAACTAAATTGTCGTGTTTTCTACGTTTGCTTCAAACACTTTACCTGATATAACAAACATGATTTCATCCAGTCAGAAAATACTGACAAAAACTAATGACTATCAATGACAGCGACTACTTTATACTGGCGGAACTAGAGGCTCAAGGCCCCGGTACAAGAAAACACCTTTGAAGGCCCCAGCATTTCTCAATACCCAGATGAATGAATTTTATCGACATTAAGGGAGTTACTAAAGTGCACAAGTTAATTTTGCACAAATGAATGATTGTTGCACAGTGCACAAGTAAGCACAACGCACAAGTGAATTCGTTGCGATTTTGGCACAAGTGCCACAAGGCGCACGAGTTGCACAAGTGGCAACACAAGCGCACAAGTGAATTCTTCGATTTTGCACAAGTGCACAAGCGCACAAGTGAATTCTTCGATTTTGCACAAGTGCACAAGCGCACAAGTGGAATTCTTCGATTTTGCTGCCAAGGCACAAGCGCACAAGTGAATTCTTCGATTTTGCACAAGTGCACAGCGCACAAGTGAATTCTTTCGTTGCACAAGTGCACAACAAGTGAATTCGATTTTTGCACAAGTGCACAAGCGCACAAGTGAATTCTTCGATTTTGCACAAGTGCACAAGTTGCACAAGTGCACAAGCGCACAAGTGAATTCTTCGATTTTGCACAAGTGCACAAGTTGCACAAGTGCACAAGCGCACAAGTGAATTCTTCGATTTTGCACAAGTGCACAAGTGCACAAGTTGCACAAGGCACAAATGCACAAGCGCACAAGTGAAATTCTTCATTTTGCACAAGTGCACAAGCGGCACAAGTTGGCACAAGCGACAAGTTGCACAAGCGCACAGTGCACAAGCGCAGAACGTTGGTACAAGTGCACATGGTTGTACAAGTTGGCACAAGCTGCAGCAAGTTGTTACAAAGTGGCACATGTTGTACAAGTTGAACCAAGCGCACAAGATTGCACAGCTGCAAAGCTTGAACAAGTGCAGCACAGCTGCACAAGCGCACACAAGTTACCCAAGTGCAACAAGGAATTCACTTGTGCACTTGCGCAAAATCGAAGAATTCAGTTGTGCACTTGCGCAAAATCGAAGAATTCAGTTGTGCACTTGCGCAAAATCGAAGAATTCAGTTGTGCACTTTTCCAACTTGTGCGCTTTTCCAACTTGTGCGCTTTTCCAACTTGTGCAATTTGTGCACTTGTGCAACGCTTGTACAACTTGTGCGCTTGTGCGCTTGTGCAACTTGTGCGCTTGTGCAACCTGTGCGCTTTTCCAACTTGTGCGCTTGTGCAACTTGTGCAACTTGTGCGCTTGTGCAACCTGTGCGCTTTTCCAACTTGTGCACTTTTCCAACTTGTGCACTTTTCCAACTTGGGCACTTTTCCAACTAGTGCAACTTGTGCGCTTGTTCAACTTGTGCGCTTGTGCAACTTGTGCGCTGGCCAACTTGTGCACTTTTCCAACTTGTGCACTTTTTCCAAACTTGTGCACTTTTTGTGCCAACTTGCCACTTTCCAACTTGTGCAAATTGTGCGCTTGTTCAACTTGTGCGCTTGTGCAACTTGTGCGCTTGTGCACTTTTCCAACTTGTGCAACTTGTGCGCTTGTTCAACTTGTGCACTTGTGCAACTTGTGCGCTTGTGCAACTTGTGCGCTTGTGCAACTTGTGCGCTTGTGCACTTGTGCGAAATCGAAGAATTCACTTGTGCGCTTGTGCAACTTGTGCGCTTGTGCACTTGTGCGAAATCGAAGAATTCACTTGTGCGCTTGTGCAACTTGTGCACTTGTGCAAAATCAAAAAATTACTTGTGCACTTTAGTAACTCCCTTAAATTTTCTGCGTAACTACATTCGAATTCGGACAGAACTTTCCATTTTGAGAAACGTACTTAATGTGACTATTGAACGAAAATACAGCTCCAAACTTCAGTATGATGAATTAATTTTTAACATTTTCCGCCACTTGGAGCCAGTGAACGTTAAAAATGGTCTCACAGTTTTGCAGCTATTAGAAAATAATTGTAACACTGCGGTTTACGTTGATATGGCTAGCAACATTCAAAATATTTTTAGGAATATGGAAACGGCTTGTAATCAAAACACGCCGAAGTACTATTCTGGCAAAGATGCTATTTTACACAGGGCTGGAACATGGTATATTCAACAGAACGCAGGAAATTACTTAATACGACGAATGTGTTACTTGGAATATTCGGGAATATATAATTTTTGGAAGAGATGGTTAAGTTCAAGTGGAACTCGTAAAACTGAGAAATGTTATGACGAGCGCGGACTTTCCCTTAATTCTAATATTCTGGCAGTTTTTTACGTCATTATTTTGTTTTACACTGTTAGTTTGGTAGTTTTTGCAATAGAAATGTTTATAATAAAGTATTATTAACTCATTAGAAAAACTTTTGCATTAAAAAGGATATTTACAATTATTTTAATAACAGTGTGGTTTCCGAGCTTAAATTATGATTATTGACTTTGTGCTTTATGGCATGAGATTTGATTTGAAATGATCTTACAAATTTTTCGATTGGCTGTCTAAAAATGCATTTAAAAGTAAACCAAGAGATGCAATAACTCACAGTTACCAAAAATATTTTTTATTAACTGCTCTGGGAAGTTCCCTAAAAGGAAGGTCTTGAAAACAATCGGCTCGGACGCTAATTTGCTATCTAAATGTTGTAAGGGCAGTGTGATGTGCGCTTAGAAAATAAGGTTCTTTTTACTTTAGACTATGATTGGTCTACAGATGGATGGCTGTGCAATCGGTGATGTTACTTGATTGAATTATGACAGATGGATGACTACTGATATTTTGATAGATGGATGACTAATAGTATTTTGACAGATGGATGACTAATAGTATTTTGACAGATGGATGACTAATTGTATTTTGACAGATGGATGACTAATAGTATTTTGACAGACGGATGATTAAGAAATAAGTGTGTATGCGTGACACAAAAGTATTTCGGAAAGATTCATAAGTTTCTTCGGATAGGGTCCGAAGTCAGGAACAGCTAGGGTATGCTCCGTATGTGGAGATTCTCCAAGCTAGAAAGCCACAAGGTATTAGAAACCCCGGGTAAGAGGGAAAATCATCCGAGAGCGTTTCCGCTACAATCGGGGATTCTCATCCGCAGAGGTATGAAAAACTCTCAGCAGGTATGTACTGTGTACTTGAACATTAAACAACTGATCCTTTGGTCAGTTTGAGCTGGCCCTTTTATATGCGGCGAAATGCCATAAGAGCAATGGAAAAGGTTCATTCAGACATGCATGTAATTCTTGACAGAAGGGCGAAAACAAATACATCTGCATTATTATGCAGGTATTCTTTGCCTAAACTGCGTTCCCGACAATCACACTTCTTCGAGCACCGGCTAATACTCGGTCTTTGTGTCCAAGGCGTCTATAGCAGCATTGCCGTCTGCAGTTTGTTTACCAAAACCATATGCTCAACCACTAACATAATTCATGCTCCCTGCTTAGTGGCGCCACGTTTAGGTTAGGTAAGAATAACATTAGCATAGCGTGGCGCCACCTCATTTTGGGTACATGAATTATGTAGTGGTTGAGCATATGGTTTGGTAAACAAACTGCAGACGGCAATGCTCCTATAGACGCCTTGGACACAAAGACCGAGTATTAGCCGGTGCTCGAAGAGGTGTGCCGACAATGTATCTTATCTTCCATCTCTTATTTTTTCTAAAATATTATTAGCAACATTATGATTGTAAAGTTGGTGGTCAATTTAAACGGTGAAGTATAGACAATATATTATGAAAATATCACTTCGAAATTCAAATAAAGTAACACACATTCATAGTATTTATTATGAACTCTTACTTTCCCTTTTACATTTTACAGAGATATCTAAATAATTTAAATTACAGAATGTATGAGTCATTAACAATTTTTGAGCAATTGTGAACACTCCTTTCACAGTCCAAAGATGAATCAATTAGTTTAGTAAGATTAATTCAAGTTCAATATGTCTGTCATCTTATCTCAATTCAACTTCTCAGGCCGAATCTCCTCTACGAACAAGAAATACGTTGCCATCGGGTTTTTTCACAGTCACAGTCTCAAGACTTGGACAAGACCAAAATTCTCCCCTCTCAAGCAACTGTTGAACCATTACATTTTCTGTATTTTCTCCTAGAGCAGCCAATCGTTGAAAAATGGCAGTTCTGTCACCACGAGCCGCTATCAATGACAAAGAAAGATCATTTATCTCAATTCTCAGCTGTTCCCGCTGAGCATCAACTTCATAATCTTCATGGTCCTCTTGCGCAATCTGTCAATAGTCAAAGCCCCTTTTTCTTTCTGTCATCCGTCGTCATTTGCTCGAAAAGCGAAACCAATCGGTCTTTCAGTGCAACAATTTCATCTGCGTTTTGGTTGTTCTCGTTCCCAACTTCGTTGGCTGCATTATCACCATACTGATTTTGGTTTAAAGTGATATGGCGGTCAAATTTATGTGGCCTGAAGTCAATTAACTTGAGAGTTTTCAAACCAGGAAGCTTGACAAGAAAGTTGTGTAGTACGACTTCGCTCGTTATGTTGTACGGGTAGTGTATTGTGAGCGATTTCAACCTTGAACCACAGCTCCTGCTGCCATTGGTGGCTCTAATTGGGTTAGTTCGCTGTTGATCACTGCCATGGCATATTCAAAATGACAGTTTCCAGAGTGTTGCTACATTTGCCGATCAAGGTTATCACGTCCCCCAAGTAAAAAGGAATGTAGGATAAGATGTCGCTAGTCGAACCGTGACCAAGTCTCCTCTGAATACACAGTTAAGCGTCGAAGCGCAGGGGTTTCACTGAGGATAAAAACTCACGACTGCGATGAGACGGAAGATCACTAGCTCTTTCAGCTTCCTAAAGGCAACCTCAGAGGTGGTGGCGATAGAGCAGGTTTGGCCACCTGGAAAGGAATGAGTGTATTCGTGGCTTGCGTGAAGTGAAGGAAGCGGCGAATGTTTAGATCCAATCGCACCAGTTGGTCAGCATAAGAAGCAATTAGCCACACGTAAATCATTTCATTGGGATCTCGTTTCAAATGTAAACTCCTGAAATTCAAGGTGGTGAGGCATGGTAGGGGTGGTGGGGAGAGAAAGCACCAAGTTCAGTGATGGTGTCGTCTGCTTTCACTTGTAAACTGAGTCGCTTCAAGCTGGACATTGAGCCGAGCATCGCACTCAGCGCCTTAATAGAAATTAGTTGACCTGCGAGACAGAAGGTGGTAAGGGTTCCGGCAAAATTTGATATGAAAGGTGGTAAAATAATCCTCGTCAAATGACGACGCTCTTGAACTTTCAGTAGAGGGGCACAGATAGTAGTTCCCATCAATCGAAGGGAGTTGAACGGAAACGGGTTTTCACCGCCAGGAGCAGCAACAGGTAGTTCAAGTTGGTCATCGGCGTTCTTGATAAACATTGCTGGAAAGATGTCGAAGGTTGGAAACTCGCCTGAGACAATCTTCTTTTCGATGATGGAATCCAACACGTCTTTCCACTGGGAGTTGGTCAAACGGTAACCCAACATGGTCTTGCGATCCACATCCAACATCGCGAACTCCAAAATTATAGCCAGGACCTAGAGTAAAAGAATACCAATGTAAATATAACTTTTTACATTTTTATTCCACATCACAGTCACATTTAAGCGTTATAAAACAAAGCTTACTTCAGGAGGGAGGTCCTTAATTGATTTAGTGGATGAAGGAGATATGGCTTCATCTGGCTTCATTGACTCGTCCATTTCTTGATGATCTCCACAGGACCGGGGGTGGGACTACAAGCAGCTTTTCTGAAAACCAATTAGTTCTTCCCGTTGGCGTTCCGATAGGTCCTCCTGAGCATCTTAGCTGTTTCTCTCAACAGCTTCCAAACCTAAAGTGTAAAACACAAAAAATTATCAACAATTCAACTAAAAACATCAATTAATGTGGATGTAATGCGAAAACTGACTAAAATAATTCACAAATTACCTAACTCATCAAAAATTAATCTTTTCACGTTCGAAAGCACCTTCAAATACTTCACAACTAATATAGTACACAAATATAGTTAAATTACTGTCGTCTTGCAATCAACTCCCAATTATTTTAACCTTTAACTTGTGACGAGCCTTTGAATTCCAGTTAGGAATTAGGCGAGTCAGATGCTAGTTCTTATGCTTTCGTGGCTTTATCTTTACAGAATATGATAAATCATAGGTTGGGAGAGACGCAAATGTTAATTTAACCACATGTTTAAGTTTATTTACGTAGATCAAGTTTCGAATTCAAGAAACAAATAATAACTAAGTGGACTACACTATGGGCGAAGACTGAAAGGAGCCCAAACTTGTAGCACCGAATATGTATATATATATTTATGTGTGGAAGAACTCTTGACCCTGCTCCACATGAGCCTCGTTAACAGTGCCGTAACTACACGGTCGCCGGGTGTCGCGGACCGCGACAGGCCCCCCCGTCGGGGATAAAAAAGGCCACCCCATTACGTACCCTGGCCGAAAAAATAACTTAAGAAATGAAAAATATTCAAATCACAACGGTTTTTTTTAACTGTACACTAAACACAGGGTGGCCGTTGGTGTAGAAAATGACATCTCCTATTTTGGAAATTCGTTTGCTCCATTGAGCTCTAATAACAACTACGTCTCTGGTTTGCTCCTTGAATTTTAATGTAATTTTCAATAAATTTCACAATAATAACAAATTTTTTCTTTCTCCAATGCGAAAATATGACCGGTATTACCATTCCAAGTATACCATTTAATGCAAAAATGTGTTGAATGGGATAATATAAGAATTGCATGTAGGGAGGCATTCATTTCGATTAGCTAACAACAATAATAAAGTATCGCCTCTTATGTGCTCCAATTCATAAGGAGACATTGCACGACTGGAATAGGTCAAAGACTTGTCTTAAAAACGTAACCTTTCTCGAAAATAAAAAAAAAATAAAAAATTAATTTGCGCTTCACAATGGGCCAAGAAATGTAATTTGAATTGCAATTTTATCAATTGACCAAGGAAGTCCTTCAGTTTCATTGGGTTCATTAATTATTGAATTTACTAAAGTAAAATTAAGAAAAGGTTTATCTCATTAACTTTGTATTTATGGAAAAATGGAAGGTGCATGGTGTAACTTCATATGAGGAGGCTACAAACTTTGACACACGAAAAGTAGATGAGCAAAAACGTTTTTCTCGTATGATTTGTTTACTTCACGAAAAGGCAGGCTCAACCCAAAGCAAAACATTTTTCATTTTTCTCGTGCTGCTTGTAATTCAAGCCATTCGCATCCTGAGTCTTCACTCTATGACTTTGTGTGATTACATGATAACAATTAATTTTCTCTTCCGAACAAAGACGAAAAGCTTGCATGCATGTAAATTGCTAGTAAATTAAAATGCTCGTACCGGCTGTGAGCTTATCATTTGAGAGTTATCATGGTGTTGTTGACTACTTGCTTCAGTTTCAACTCGAATAACATATTGGAAAGCAGTTCTCAGTTTGTAAATTTCTGGAGTTTTCCTAACTAATGCTTCACTGCTTGTGAATGTGACTATGACCCAGGAAATAATAATATATAATGCAGTTTTCAGGGTTCACTCAACGTCAATGTTTGATAAAAATGGATGGTAAATGATTAGCTGAGTAGAGTAAATACTGAATTCATCTTAGAAAATTTCACACATTGAAGCTAAAAAGTGGTGAGGTAGACTCCAAATTTCGACACGAAGTCTGGTACACCATCCTCGGGATTTGAGAGGTTCGTCGTCCCCCATCCAAACTGAGGGTGTTGAAACGAAATGGATTCCAGTCTTTAGTTGTTTTAACTAATGGTAAGTATTCAGTTGGTAAAGTGCAAAAACGAAATGGAAAGATGCATATGCAACTCAACGGAATGGATAGCATGCCAATGCATCGGGCCTAGTTTTCTAAAAGTAGCCTATTTCTTATCATGACCCTTGAATTTGAATGTTTTCGAAAGAATTTATAATATGTAAATAACTAGCTATACATTGAGATACAAGTACATTAGGGGCTCAATCATTTTATTCCAAAGCATCACATATACCATTAAGCTTAAATAAAACGGATTATTACAGAACTACAGTAAAAATGGCAATGAGAAAAGGTACTGAATCCTGAGAGCAGTTGATTATTGCTACGGGAGTCCCACCGCGTCGATTCTCCGGAGCACGCAGACATCCCCAGAAACTTTGGCACCAGAGCTGACTGAAACCATTTTGAGCTTCGGACAGTCATTCCAAATTCCTTGCTCCCGTAATTCCCAAGCAATCGCTGCTTTCCTATTGAGAACATACAGCCGATTGAGAAGTGGAACCTTTTCCTGGCGACCAAGATCAATTTGCTTTGTTAAAGCAGCATTTTCCTTCCACAGCTGGATAATAACTCGTCGCTCAGCCGCATATTGTGGCCATCCATAAGTAGGCCTTGCATTTCGTGCCGTCCGAGCTTCCCGCTGGCGCTGAAGTACACCTTTTAACGCTTCCTGAAGGATAGCTTCTCGATCTTCAAGTGAAGCCAGTTTTCCTTTCAACTCAGCCCGCTCCTTCTCATCGCCGCTATGGATTTCCAGATTAAGCTCACTAAAGTTGGGATCCATCATAGCTGCATCCGTTTCCGTTCCAAAATGAGTTAACTGGAGCAGCTCCAATCCAGGTTTGAATTTAAGAAGCGAGCTCTTGTCCAATAAGGTTTTTTGAGTGTCATCTTTGGGATAGTGGATCATAATGGTGTCTGGAGAAATAGTGTCTGAAGCGTAGTGCTGCATCCGTCAATGAATTTTGTCAAATCTTGAAAGCCGACAGATTTGTCTAAACCACGGATGGAGAAATGCTGAAGAGCTCGGGTATCACTCAGTTGCAAAAACCGTGAACTGGGTCGATACACTTTGAGCTCCTTTAGCTTTCCATAAGCAGTTGCAGATGGGGAGCCAAAGACCATGGAATTTTCACTGAGGTACTGAATAGCAGTATGAAGCGGTTCAAAAGGAAAATTCGTGGTTTCAATGCACAACTGAACCAGTTGGTCGGCGTAGGAATCAACGACCCAGCGACCACGTCTCTGATTTTTGTTGAAGCTGCCGTTGATTTCTAAGTCCAAAGATGTGAGAGAGGGCAGCAGTGGTGGTGACGGATAGTATTCTCTAGTGTAAATACGTGGATTCGAAACGAAGCAAAGGCTCAACCGCTTGAGGCAAGGCATCCACCCCAACGCTGTAGCCACCTGGTTAATCGAAAGTCGGTTGTAGGAAAATGCTAAGGAACTTAAGTTGCCTCCAATTAGAGGTGTTGGAACCTCGTAATCGTAAAGATGGGCTGAATAATTCAGACTTATTTTCACAGTGCCGTCAACAAATAGAGCGTTGAAAGGGAAGGGATTTCTGCCTTCTAAAAACAGAGTTGGACAGCAAGCAGCGTAGAGTTTGAAGGGTTCATACGATTTATTTCCAGGATAGACAGCGGGGAAGGGTGCAAGCTTCCCGGAGACCATCTTCTTTTCTAAATGGGAGTCGATAATTGATTTCCATTCGGAGTTGACCAGCCGGTAGCGAAGAATAGTGTTTCTCTGATCATCCAGCAAGTACTCCAAAATCAACGTCAGAATCTGAAATAATACAAACAATAGTTAATTGATTGGTAAATTAACAGTTGATATTAATTAGGCCCCAAATATCCATCAAACCTCAGGTGGGAGGTCCGCAATTGTTGCGTCACCAGTTGTTTCAGCCTCTCCATCATCCGACGTCCCGACTTGGGAAGAAGTGCTGAGTTTTGACAAAGACATTCTAGTGAATTGTAAAACTCTAAGCGTAAAGTATTCAACAAACTTCAACTGATAGTTGAGAAACTAGTTATTACTGATGAATACAAATAGCAAATGACACGAACTGTAGTTTTCACAATCAACAAAGAACAAGGTAATTCCTGTAGTTCTGTGATAGAACTTCTGCGATGCAACTTGCAATAATATTTTCAAGCCGGCTTAACAGAGAGATGAAGCAAGTGAAACAACAGCAGTTTAATTTGCGCGCTCTTCCAAGTTCCTCATTGTCAATGTTTCTCATGCAGTGCAACAAAGAAAACCCAGCCACGCAACAGCTTGTACCCAAAGTGAAGATCATCTTGCAAACGTTAAAGCTAATGCATAGAACTGCTTTTGTTCGGTTTTGGAGA
>LJIJ01005847.1:0-10843 GCA_001718145.1 Orchesella cincta
AAAGGTTAAACCACACAGTAAACAATAATAAGAATACAAATAATAATAAGCAAAGTAATTGTGAGCGCCATTTAATGAAGATGTTTCTTATTAAAGTTATTACAAATTACTTTTTTTTAAATTTCGAAATCCACATTACGACGAACTCCCAAACATTCCACAGATTCATGAAACATGATGAAAAAAACTAGACACCTTGGGGTACAAGGCCCTGAAGACAGAATTTGCGGAAAGTACAGGAGTTAGGCAAAAATGAGATTTAAAGTTCAGGTGAAATTATCACGGAATCACGATATCAGAGCTGGGTAATCTCAAAAAATTCACCATACATTATTATAAAATGTCGAAACACTTGTTGATTGTATTTGATTGGTTTGAAGTGCAATTAATGTATTTTTACCACTGATCGATTAACCACCTTTTCCTCATCTTCTTCTGTCACTTCAAGATTCTCTTTAACAAACGCGGTAGCGAACTCAGTAATTTTCTTTTGCTCATCTGGCGGTGTGGCGTTTCATCCGAATCAGAATCTATACGGGTCCTCTTCCAATAGTTCCACGTCAAAAGGTTGTACGCTTCTATTTCTCTGCCTTGGTAAAAGATGTTTCTGACAAACAATGACAGTAATGATGATGGATGATAGTGGAATCAAACTATCGGTGGTTACAGTTGAAACGTTTACTACAATGGCCAAAGTTGTGGTGACGGGAAGGACCTGGTTGTGGTTCAGATTTGAAACTGTTGTTATCTCCATAACCCGGAGTCAAATTTCCACCCCTTGTTCCTTCCCAATTCCATCAGTAGACTGAACAGATACGCATGCGCCACATGATCGTCTTGGTCTGTGATTCCTTCAGTTCCAGCTGCACATTCCCCATGGTAGTTTCTCCAGTGTCACCTTCGTGTAATCGGAGGTCGCCCTGGAGTTCAAGTTCAAATGATTCGGTTAATGCAGGTTCTGGGATGCTTTGATGGGATCGCCCCAGCTCCAACGCCAGTCTCCCTTTCATCGTCATTTACACCCTCCAAGGAATTTGCAGCTGGAATTCTCTGAAAGTGAAAATATTAAATGAGTAAATTTCCATCATTATTACTCCTTCAACTATTATCAACATACCAACTTACTTTGATGGCTTGAAATACACGGCAACTAATTCCTTTTTCTTCCATCCTTATGTTTCTTTGCCTTTCCTGTTTTCAACTGGGACCAGACCCGCTACCGCCATCATCCCTCTGAATTTCAACGATCACTTCCAACGCTGGACGATAAGGTTTCCTGATTTTAACTTCCGGAACTGAAAACCCCGAGTCAGCATCGTTATCCGACCCCAGTTCCGCCACCTTCACGCGCTTCCGCTGGTTATTGTAGGGGGGTCATTATTTTAATTGCAGATCGTAGCAACAATAGTTGATAACTACTTTCTGAACTAACTTAACTATTCAAAACCTTTCGTTGAGACTACTTAAAACTCCATTATGGAAGTTCCACGAGCATTATGAGTTCCCGTATGAGTGCATTCGCAAAAAACTTGAGTTTGCGGATTATGAATCTCTTTACTGTCGACGACTCAGCTAAAAACGACTTCAGTTTACAACACAAACGATATTACTATGATGGACTAAAATACTAAATGAATGCATAACCATTCAACAAATAAATACTGTATTTTATAACAAAACTTATGATTTCTCAATCACGGAATAAATTATGACAGCAAATGGAAGACATGCAAGGATGAAATGATATAGCTGGACGACTTTTTATTAACAAATTCAAATGTTGAAATAATTTATAACCGCAGAAATGACTGGATTCCAAACTTCATCCAATCCATAATTTTTGTATGAGATATTAAATAACATTGAAGGAGGCTTAATGTCGTCGTATCCTGGCTTCCAGATGCAAAAGAAGAATCAGGATCAAGATATTGCGAAGAGAAACATTAATACGGAGAGAATGTCGTACTGTTGAATATCTTGCGATGATTATCAAAACATTCATTAAAACCAGGAAAAAATACAATTTTAAAAATACAAAAAGGATTTTACGATAACCTCTGTTTAGTCCTGAGAGACGGACATTTGTGTTTTTGACTTACTTTTAAGCTTGTTTCATTTACTTGATTTGACTACGTTATATTTATGTATATTTAACTAGTTAAGCATTCATACACTTGTGAACCATTTTTATCCATGATTTACTATGTATTGTGAGTACTTATTCATTCCATGTATCTTTTGTCTTCGTAAAGTCTACAAAAAATCTACAACCACTCATTCAATGCCACTCAATCTTAGAAGCTTCACAGAGTAACTTCTAGCCAGTTTACCTTTCTTGTGCCAATAATAATTCCTAGTTACTTTACTTACTGGCAACTAATCCAAGTCTTTGTGTCTAAATAGCGTTTATTGAGCAGGCCTGTGTACTCTTTACTAGCATAACGCATAGTTCAAGGAAATCACATAATTGACTACGAAAATATAATGTTCATTGCACCAAGCGATCCTACATTATAAAATGGTCCTTCGCATCTCGGATAATTAGTTTTTTTATCAGTGAATCAGTACAATTAGCAACGCAACAAGCAAGCAAAAAAGTGTTTTAAAGTGTTTGCAAAAAGTGAGTGTCAAAAGCAGTTATAATCATGGATCTAGCAGCGCTCATCAAGCAAAGGGGCACGATTAGGTCTACATTTACAAGAGCTACAAATTATTTCGCAACTCTTGATCGTGAAACAGTGACAGTTGCAAGTTTACAAAATCGCAGAACATTTAGAGGCTAATTTCCAACGTTTCGAGCAAGTTCAGCAGGAAATTGAAGCGCAGACTGTTGATGATGCCCTCCTAAATGATCAATTAGTGTACGTGGTGGTGGAGGAAGAGAATACTTAGAACTTGTGACATTTGCGATGAAATCATCATCGACAAACTCCAGTGCCAACGACCGTAGCATCATCATCATCAAGTCCAGCATCTTCGGTGAACGTGAAGTTACCAGCCATTGAACTGCCAACGTTCAGTGGCAATTATGCAGAATGGACATCGTTTCATGACCTCTTCTCAGCCACCATCGACAGCCGTAGCGGACTTTCAGATGCTCAAAAATTGCAATACATCAGTGAAGAATGAAGCAGCCGACCTCATCAAGTCATTGTCCATTACAATGACAATTACCAAGAAGCCTGGGATACCCTGAAGACTCGTTATCATAACGAAAGAGAGAGCATCTTATTCAGCCAGCCCCACATGCAGAAGGAATCAGCTCAGCCCTCCAGAAGATTTTGGATACAACAAGGAATGTCTACGTTCTCTGAAGGTTCTCAAACGACCAACAGAGCACTGGGATGATTTGATTAATTTCATAATTATTCAGCGACTGGATGCTGAAACAGAAGACAATGGGCTCTACGACAAAAAGGTACGTCTCTCTCTACTTTCCATGAACTCTCAGAATTCATAGAGCAACATGCTCGTGGTCTTCACGCAAGCAACAGCAATATCCATAAATCTCAGCAACCAAGATCAGCATCTGCATCTCATCATGGCTCATTTGAACAAAAATGCAAAATCTGCAACAACGATCATCCCATATTTCAATGCGAAATGTTCAGAAGCGCATCTATAGAAGAAAGAAGTGATTTGGTTAGGAAGCATCGGCTTTGCTTCAACTGTCTTCGTTCTGACCATCAGAGTCAGAACTGCAACAGCAAATCAACTTGTAGAATGTAGGAAACGGCACAATACACTATTGCATTTTGAGAGAAGCAATATTCCATCACCAAATCGAGATTTAGCATCATCTGCATCTGGTACAGCAGACCAGAGAGCAGCAACAACCAATCATCATCATCATACTTTTCGAGTGGAGAGATGGAGAACACACAAGTACTACTACACACTGTCATCGCAAAGGTTATCGACTCCAGGGGCGTGACCAGTTTGTACGCATTTTACTTGACTCCGGATCTCAAGCAACAATGATAACAGAGAAATGTGCAAACGCCCTCGGCTTGAAAAGACAGCATAGCAGGGTACAGTCAGGCATATCAAGTAGCTCCGTTGGACAGGCGCGAGGGGAAGTTCAAGTCAAGCTCCACTCCACTGTCAACAAGCGAGCATAGCAATACATGCATTAGTATTCCCCAAGGTGACCGGCATTCTCCCAAATACAACTGCGACAGGCAGCCGTGGACTCACTTGAAGGACTCCAATAGCAGATCCTCCTACTATGAGCCAGGCCCCGTAGACATACTCTTGGGAGCAGATTACACAGCCGCAGTCATGAGGGAAGGTCAACGCAACGGTAAAAATTCAGCCCACTTGCCCAGAATACAATATTCGGGTGGGTTTGTGTGGACGTGTGAACATTGAGTGTGGACACATTGTCCAAGCAAATCACACGCAATGTGAGCTCGAGAAACTTGTACAAAAGTTTTGGGAGCTCGAGCAGATTCCAGATGTTCAACATTTAACTCCAGCAGAGCAGTTTTGTGAGGAACACGTTCGGGATTCAATTCAAAGCGACAACAGTGGGAGGTTCATAGTTCAACTTCCAGTCAATCCAAAGATAGTTCAACTTGGAGGTTCGAGAGATATAGCCATACAGCGTTTACAGCAAGGTGAACGCAGGCTAGCAAACATGCCTGAGCAAAAGGCAGAATACGTAAAATGTCATAGCAAATATGAATCCCTTTGTCACATGGAGGTGGTGTCATATTATCAACAGCAGGAGGTTTTTGGACACATCAACTACCTACCTCATCATTTTGTACTAAACGTGGAAAGTACAACAACCAAGTTTCGTGAGTTTTTTGACGCAGCAGCAAAAACTGATCTATTTCAGAGGTGTTCCAGCAGCAAAGTTTCAAACTTTATCGTTGTGGTGGCAGGGTCCTGTTGGCTTCAGCAGATCAGCTCCTCATCCCACAAAATTATCAGAATCCAAACAGGTACTTGAAGAGCGCAAGAAATCAATTCTTGTTCAACATGTGACGACATCCAGTGATCTACTACAAAAGTATTTCAGTTTTCAAACATTAATTCGTGTGACAGCTTACATATTAAGAGGTTCATTAAGCTGTATCTCAAAACAATCAACCATGAAGGGTCCTTTGACATGTGAGGAGTTGAAGGAAGCAGAGTTTTTGTGGATTCGCAATATCAAAATCAATTCAAACGTGAAATCAAGCTTATCAACAGTGAAGAGCTCCACCGTGCCTCATCCCATAAGCAACTAACTCCATTCATCAACAGTGACGGCTTGTTACGAGCAAGCGAACGACTTACCAATTCTGATTTACCATATTATCAGAAATTCTCAATTATCATTCCACATGATAGTCATTTTGTCAAGTTGTTAATTCATGATGCTCATCTTAAATTATTACACGCAGGATGTCAGCTGCTCTGGTCACATTTACAACAGCAGTATTGGATACCTAAAGCCAAGTCAACAATCAGAAACCAGATCAGAAAGTGCGTAGCAGACGATACCGTGCCGATAAGATGCAGCAACTCATGGGTTCTTTCCAAAAGTTCGAGTCACTCCTAGCCCTCCATTCCAGAACACTGGTGTGGACTATGCTGGCCCGTTCAACATGCGCATCATGAAAGAGACTTTCAAAGCTACAGCAACTCAACGACCAGATGACCAACCAGCTGCATTTCAACACCCCTCCGCTCCACACCAAGGTGGGCTATGGGAAGCAGGTGTGAAGTCCACAAAGTTTCATCTCCGCGTGTGGTTGAACCACAACATTGACATTTGAGGAGTTCCAAACGGTGCTGTGTCAAGTGGAGGCGTGTCTCAACTCCAGACCTTGTGTGCCCAGCAGCGATCCGACTACAACCATTGACTCCAGGCCATTTCCTGATTGGTCGACCCTTAACAGCCCTTCCAGAACCAACTCTTCTCGACATCAAGATGAACCGGCTCAACCGGTGGCAGCTTTGTCAGCAGATGGTGCAAGACTTTTGGAAGCGGTGGTGTGCAGAATATTTAACCTTATTGCAGCAGCGTTTTAAATGGACTGAGAAACGTCCCAACCTAAAATTAAATGATTTAGTATTGATTAATGATGATGTACTTCCACCTTCGAGGTGGAAACTAGGCCGTGTTAGTGAAGTGATACCAAGTGCAGATAATAATATTCGTGTTGTAATTGTTAAAACCATGTCTGGTAGTTTTAAACGTTCGATTCACAAGCTCACTCCGTTTGTTGTTTGTTGATGAAATGATTAAGATTGTTGGAAGCAGTTCGAAAGCACTATTTCAGTACATTTAGATAGATTAATGTGTGTGTGTGAATGATAGGCTGGGCTATAGACGCTCACGTCCTGATTGTGTGAGGCTAGTCTATAAACGGCTACGTCCTAGACTGGAAAAAAAATATTTGTCTTTTGTACTGGAATAGACGATTCATTGCGATTCAATCTTGGTTCTTTCTCAATTTTTTCTTGTTTTTTGTTTCATTGTTTTTAATTCAAATTTTAATTGACTTCGTTATTATTTTTTCCTTCAGAATTTAAAAATTCTTCGTTCCTGGGGCGAGTGTTCAGTCCTGAGAGACGGACATTTGTGTTTTTGACTTACTTTATGCTTGTTTCATTTTTACTATGATTTGACTACGCTACGTTATGTATATTTATCTAATTAAGCATTCATACACTTGTGAACCATTTTTATCCATGATTTACTATATGTGTGACTTATTCATTCCATGTATCTTTGTCTTCGTAAAGTCTACAAAACCAATCTACAACCACTCATTCAATGCCACTCAATCTTAGAAGCTTCACAGAGTAACTTCTAGCCAGTTTACCTTTCTTGTACCAATAATAATTCCTAGTTACTTTCCTTACTGGCAACTAATCCAAGTCTTTGTGTCTAAATAGCGTTTATTGAGCAGGCCTGTGTACTCTTTACTAGCATAACGCATAGTTCAAGGAAATCACATAATTGACTACGAAATATAATGTTCATTGCACCAAGCGATCCTACACCAGTTCTCTCCGATAATAATATGCTATCACGTCAGTTCACTACTTTTGCTTTTTTGCCAAAGCTGCATTATTAATGTTGGTCTTCCATCCATCCGTATTCAAAGTTGTTCAGTCCTATCCAAGATTCAATCCCACCATTATTTTGCGGCCTGTTTGCAACTCTGGCTTTGTTGAATATATTTCTCTGCTAGATTTTTCAGACGATAGGATTCAACAAGAAAACTGATAAACTTGGAGCATGGAGAGGCTCATTATGAATATTGTATGTATGCTCATTGGATAATAATAAGTAACATTTCCTTTCCTCAGCTGTCGTACTCTCTGACTGACAATATTATTAATAATAATACCTTTCTGATATGCTCGCTCAGTCAGCCATACATAACTTTTTTTTATCTAGTCCATTTGCCAAGCCGCGAACGTTCAGCAATCCATTATAATTTAGTGTTTACCTGGCGAAACTTACATAATACAACAAAAGAGAACTATGATGATAGTGAGTCGGAGTGGGGGATGATGATGATATGAAAACAAGTCATCGGTTTGAAAACAACGATAATGTGGTCGGACAACATCCTTACACAAACAAGGCGACTCCCCACTGCTCTCTCAAATCTTAAAACAATTTTTTAAAAACCTCCATCATACTTTATCATTCACAGTTTTGCTTTTTTAACTGCAGACCAAAACCACAACTGCTCCATGATATGCATAATATGTAATGATATGATACTAATGCAGGACTATTTATCTTGTATGGAAATGGAGCTCCGCTTCCTTCCTTGTTTAAACCCGAGGAGGATTTTTAAATGACCATGATTTAGCAATAATAATGTTATTGGTAGTAAATGTAAAAGCATCATTTTACGATTACGAGCTAGGTATTGTATGTACATAGTTTGAGAATTCTTTGAGTAAAGTATGTTGGTTTATGAGATTTTGTTATAAAAATGAATGTTACTTTAGAGGAGGAATGGAATGCATAAGAAAAGAACATCATGGTTGCTGTTTTCCCGATGAATATTAAATTATTATCCTTGTTATTAATCCATGAAATGTATATTATGCCTCTCAAATGAGTCCGACAATAAATACCATCATTTTTCTATTCCACAAAGCAGGATCTTCCAGTCTGCGCTAATGAACGCGTAAAAATGTGGCTTTTAGTTGAGAAGCGGTGTATTTTTGAAGTCAGGAAAAAATGGGCAATGTGATGAGATGAAGTACCTTCAAGTTATCGACCATCCTATTGTCGGCTTTGTGGGCTCTTTGTTGTGGCTTACATGTTATCACATCGCAGCTCGGAGGATTGAAAGTGAGAAAAAGTTGGATGGGCAAAAAAGCTACATATTATATACGTTCATTGGCCTGGCTGGTTTTATAAAAGTTTAGTCCATATTTTCGGCTTTCATTGTTGTCTGTGATCGAGAAAAGGTCACTAAATAGATGCGTGCATATATTATATTGTGAACAATAAAGAATTTCGTAGCTTTGAATCCTCGTTCATGTACGCTTTTTTCGATCTAGACTGCTGAACACTTTTGCTTTCAGAAATGCCTACATGCTGTCGCTGTTTCGCTTCTGCTTGTCTTCGATGTCGGTGTGATATTACGCTGATAGAGAAAAATGTGATCAGTCTATAGATGCAGGATTCCCAGTGAGTTTGTGGATGATGAAGGTAATTGATAAATAGATTGAAGTGTGACCTCACGGTTCATCTTGTTGAGTTTATCCGTGTCGGAGTCGGAAGGTAGACAAAGGCTGATGACGGGTGTGACGAAAGGAAATTTTTGAATGTTGGATCTGTGTCTGTGTTGTGGTCATCTTTTTGTTGCGATGACATGCATACTACCATGAATGTAAAGGGCAACTTAAAAGTTTTATCTTCCACCTAGATAGATAGGAAGATATTATAGGTTTAGATCAAGATGGTGATGATGTACTTACAATCCAGTAATCATAATCATATCAAGATCATTAGCATGAGGATCGTAACAATGCTATAAAAATACATGAACAGTCGAGGTATTTCAATCTGTGTTTTTTCTACTGATTATTTGTGTCAAACCAAGAGGCTAACTTAAAATTAACACTATGTATATAATATACTGAAACGTAAGGTTAGTCGGTAAATTTGAAGTTACATAAAATATGTGACATTTCCTACAAAAATGTTAGTTTTGAAAAACGATTTGGACAAATTAATTTGTGTAATAAAATCCAAATTAAGGCACAATCTGGAGCGTAGCTGTTACATACGGTTTTACTTGTACAATTTCCAAATTTAATTCTTTTTACGTTTCAGCGTCATCATTTCCATCCCCAGGCTTTTTGATCAAATCCTACACCATTGCACAGCTACTCCAATCCAACCTTCGTGACTGAATATTTTCCCTTGTCGTGTCTTGCAACGGGAATGAAGACCTAATAAATAACATCACAGTTTTTTCTAGCAAGCATTCCAGAAAACAAGTTATTAACTGTGTGTGCCTTCTCCTTAAACAATAAATATCAATCGTATGCATAATATAGTAGCATGCTTTATGCATACGCCTCTCCAAGAGATGCATTGCATGCAACAGATGTGTTTCCTTCCTAGTTTCAGAGGTGTACAACCAAATTAAAGGCTTGAATACAAATTTGCATTAAACACAAACATCAATAACAAGCAGGTCCAGTGTCCAGCCAGCAAATAATGTAACGAAATAAAAAAAAGCTGAATTATAAATGTCCTGAAGATCGCTTGTAAACAAATGGGATGGACACCAACATGACACTTTCATTCCTCTCGCGAGTATAATATATCTTGAAGAAGAAGAAAAAGGTGTTTGGTCACTTCTTAATCTCTTGCTTTATAAGTAACTATATCTTATGTAATACGTAATACGAGTATCCCTAAGGTCTCGTAAGATCATTTCATTTCGTTCTCACTGTCTTCTTCATGCAATTTGTATTTATTTGTTCTTCATTCACGTTCATCTGGCTTATGCAGTTCGCTGCAGCAAGATCCAGTTTCTACCCTGAAAAGATAGACAAAGTGTTAAAATTCATAATTTTTAGTGCACAGCAAGAAACCGTATCTCGTGGATTGATACAATTTATTAAAATTACATTAGCACACCAGCTACAAATAAGGGCCTGGTTCAACAACTTTTTCTCTCCCTCTGCTAATCGTCTTATCATGAATTTCATTATAATTTGTAGCACAAAACTTGCAGTTATTTTTCGTGAGGTGGTCAAATATTTGATTGTAAGCACTCGTATAATAAATTCTGAAAATAATGGATCTGTGTGGAATTGTAAAATTTAGTGATAGTTAAAATCTGGATTGGCGTTTTCCTGTCTCTTTTTGTCACAAAACAATTTGTCAACGTATTTGATCTGATCTTGCTCTCCAATGAGTTACACCTTGACTTATCACCATTATCATCATCAAGGTCTTCTTGCATTTCGTTTAATTATCCAAAAAGTTACCTCACCGGACACATTTTCTTGTATCACTACAAGTTGGTGGGTGGGGTTAGCAACATTAATTCAGTCAGACTTGAAAAAAACATTGGTTCATTCATGTTCATGACAGATTGCAGGACAAGGTTTCATTTTCTAGAGTTCATTTCACTTTCACGCTTATTTAATCTTCACGATAAGATGAAAACGACAACAAGGTAAAGGGGATTGAAGCAATTATGAGAAAACCAGCTAGTTAGAACAAAGATGCATGAGGTCGTGTAAGAAAGAGCAAGTACAACCTAGCTGCCCTCAAATAATGTTGATTATGATTGTGGCATATCGTTTGAAACTGGGCCACGAAAGTGGTAAGTTAATTTCGTATAAAAGGATG
>LJIJ01005848.1:0-10835 GCA_001718145.1 Orchesella cincta
TTGCAATTGCTTGCCTGTCGTTGCGTGATGTCCATTTGAAATCAAGGCCGATACTGCAAGACTTTCTAAATGTTGCAGAAAATATAACTTTGTTTTTTATGGCAGCAGAAGCTACCGTTAAAATTTTAGCGATAGGATTTTCCGCTTACATAAGAATCAAATGGAACTGTCTAGACTTTGCTATCGTCCTAAGTGGCATTTTGAATATTATTATAAGCTTTGTTGGCTATGGTTCTGTTGCGTTCTTGCGTTCAATGAGAGTGTTCCGGCTTGTTTCAAACTTTGAACGAATGCACAGTCTTTTAAATTCCTTGGGAAAAACTATGCTTAAAATCTGCGAAATATTATTGATTTGTCTCCTAATTTGGCTAGTGTTTGCAATCATGGGTGTTCAACTTTTCAACGGAAGATTTTATTACTGTATGGATTATCGTAGTTTAGAAATTGTCGATGCCAAAATTATCCACACAAAGCGGAATGTTTGCAGTCTAACTTTACTTGGCTAAACCCATTAACAAATTTTGACAACGTTGGCTGAGCCAACCTTAGGGTTCTTCAAATAATAACTCTTAAGGGGTGGAAATATACTTTCGATCAAGCCACTAGTTTCGGGGAAATTGATGAGCAGCCCAGTTTTGAAAAAAGTTTATGGGTTTCTGCCTACTTCGTTGCGGTTATTCTTTTTGGCTCTTTTTTTTGCGTTTAATCTGTTTACTGGTGTGCTCATTGATGGACTTAATGAGGAAAAAACACAAAAAGATCAACATACTGCAAATGGTGGAAAGAAAAGTGGCTACCAGAAGGCAAGAAAGTACATGCTAGAAAAATTGAAGACAAACTTCTTAACTCTAGGACAAAGACGGTTAGAATTTACATTGTGACACAAACATGTACTTACATCATTTATGAACGAGTTTTTCTATTCCAATTTTAGCGCAAGTATGAAACATTTGTTTTGGAGGCTGTAACGTCAAACAAATTTGAAATATTCATGCTTCTTATTTACGGAATCAACATGGTTTCACTGACAATGGAGCAACAACGTCCCAATGTAATAATTTCTATATTTCTTAAAACATTTTTACAAACAAGAAGCAAATCGTATTGGTGCAAGATTAAATATTGTGTGTATTTGTAGCCTGATATGGATACTTCATTGATTTTGAATGGAATTTGTTCCGTTGTATTTGCAAGTGAATGTCTCCTCAACATGTTGACACAGGATGGCAGATTTTTCACGAACCCATGCAACATGTTTGAACTTTTTACAGAGTTACTATCAATATTTGACATATTGTGGACGGACATAATGTTGAAAACATCTTACTTCCCATTCCGCCCTGGTTTGCTCCGACTATTGAGATTTGCTTGGATTTCCAGATACCTTCGTCATATAAAAGCTGCAGACGGACTTCGACAACTTATGTCTGTTCTCCAAATCTCACTTCCGGCATTTCTCAACATTTGCGTACTCCTGCTTCTGGTCACCTTTATTTATGCCACAGTTGGAATGGAAATTTTTAAAGACGTTGTGTCTGTTTGCTGTTGGGATTCTGATTACGAGATTAATTTTAACACGCTACTAGACTCCTTCATTACACTTTTCCCTATCATATCCTCTGCAAGTAAGAGCATCAAAAGGAAGAGTTGTTGCTTAACGTCTGGAATACGATAGCTTTAATAATTTTGTTTTAAATTTTAGGTTGGGACATGTTTTTATCGGAAGTACTTGCACCCTCTTATTGCAACCCCGAATCTGAAAGTGAAATAACATGGTACTGCGCGCTAACGCAACGGTAGCGACGGCGTTTCTCATTTCATATCTGTTTATAACCTTCGTGATACTCGTGAACATGTTCAGCGCTGTAATACTAGATAACTACACGGAAGTTTTCAAACTTGTGGAATGCGAGCTTAGAGATGAGCATTTTGATATGTTTCTCTGAAGTTTGGGCCCAGTTGGATACAAAAAGTTCCCGTTTTATTAGCTACAATCACCTGTCTGACCTGTTTGAGATGCTTGAACCACCTTTTCAAGTTTCAAAGCCCAATCAAGTTGCAATTTGCCTGATGAATATACCGATTTACGAAGGTAACATTACTCTTCAATTTGTTACTGTATTTCATATAAATAAATGTATTTGCTTTACAAATTTGCAGGCAATATGGTTTATTGTGCTGACGTCTTGGATGCTGCCATCGTTTGTTTATACTTTCGCAAAGGTGTTGTTCCTGCTGAATGCTTCAACCATTATCAATACGAAATGAAAAATGAGAAGAGTTGTAAACTAGAAAAATGTTCTTCTACGTATCTACTGCAACAAAATAACATTGTGCAATAATAAATTCAACGCGCTTGGCGAAACCGACGAAAACTTCTCAACAAGTAGTGTTCTTATTACGTTGTAGTTGAACATGTATACTATTTTGGTTTTGATAAGAAGATAACCAAGTAAGAGGGCGAATTACGGAAAGCAAGCAGGTTTCGCCATTTACGTTTACTTTGCCGTCATGATCAATTAAAATGTAAATTGCGAATTTAATTGAAAAATAACAATATGCAACAACCAATACCAATCTATAATTTACACTCAATGATATATCTGATGTTAAGTGTAAACATGTGCCTGTACTTACACTGGATATCTAACTTGATGTTGTTAGTAACCAAAACGTTTTTCCAAAATTTTACCAATTGCTCTGTTCATCCTTCCTTTTCACTTCAGAAATGTAAAACATGTACACACCGTGTACTAGCTTAATAAATGCATTCCATAATGTGACAATTTTACCCATTCTGATATGTATTTATTTAACTCTCTGAAGACTGCGTTTGAGATTACGTGTGCATATGTTTATATCAATCCGACTAGGCTCCGAGAAACCCTCGTTTCGTCAACGCTGCGGACTCCGGTGTGGTCTAGGTCTAGGATCACTATGGGTCTAGGATCTAGGAAAGCATGCCAATAATGGTTTTGCGAGTGAAATTTTTACCAGTTAGATGCAGGCATGAGAAACTGCTTATATATCAATTAAAATGCGGAGAATCCGATAAAACTACTTTCAGCTCGCTACAGGAAGTAATTTTGTAGCTATATTGGGGTAATGCAACAAAAGCATCATTTTTTATCCGATTCCTTAGGAAACTTTGATGGGATGATTTAAAAACCCAAACTTGAAACAAGTACACGGTGCAGCGGTAACCACAAATTCGTTGGGAGCATTTTGACGAAGCGACTGTCATTATAGGTCACCGCAAACTCTGGGAGTATTGGCAAACGTTTTTGATATTTGCAGTCCGTAAAATTTCCAGAGGCTAGGAGGTAGTTTTAAAGGTTTATTTTTTCAGTGGATATAATTTTCCAGTCGTTTTATTGATATCTTCAGCTGAATGGACTCAAATACATTGTTCAAAAACCAAGGGTATACTCTTTTAATTGTTTTAGAACTCACAATATCAAAAACGTTTGCCAATACTTCCAGAGTTTGCGGTGACATACAATGACGGTCGTTTCGTCAAAATGCTCCCAACGAATTCGTGGTTACCGCTGCACGCGCACTGGTTTCAGGTTTGGGTTTTTAAATCATCCCATCAAAGTTTTCTAAGGAATCGAATAAAAAATGATGCTTTTGTTGCATTAACCCACTATAGCTACAAAATAACTTCTTGTAGCGAGCTGAAAGTAGTTTTATCGGATTCTACGCATTTTAATTGATACAGAAGCAGTTTTTCATATCTGCATCTAATTGGTAAAAATTTCACTTGGCGTGCCTTCCTGGATCCTAGACCATAGTGCTATGTATTCTACAAGCAAGTAGAAAGTATGTGTCAAAAAAATTCCAGTCGCCAGATTCTTGTTAGTTAGTTGTACTAATTTGACTACTTAACTGTGCAAAGTATTTCGCTCGAAAACGTCGAAATTTAGGCGTTTTGTGGAAAAATTTGTTCTTTATTTGAAACAACCTTGTTCAAACACTATGACATATATTGGTATGATTCTTTTTTTGAAAATTGCTTACCTCAAAGAAGACATTTTAATGTTTTGTACAAATATTTGAAAATTTAAATCATATTTTGAAAAAACTATTCATTGATGCATCACGTTTTTTATTTATTATCCTTTATGTACCTTCAGTTCAGTGAAGGTAAGTAGGGATTCTTACATACACGTGTAGCGGCAGAAAGTCTTCCATTGTTGCCGAAACTTTCTGTTTTCAAACATTTTTCCTTTGTATGTCGGCTTACTTATTACATAAGTTTCATTTTGTATAATTATATTAGAACGGAATAGTGACGGTAAACATTTTTAGAAAATTATTCTAATAAAGTTAATCACCAGTTGGAATGAAATTCTCAGAAAAGGATACTGACACGAATACGAATAATTTAAATGTGCGCCTAATTATTTTGTATTAAAAGCAGTTCCTGTATTTGAACTTGTTACAATTACATGAGTATATGATTCTTACTTGGATAACTTGAGTTTTGAAACAATTGCTGGTACAGTTTTGGTAATCATTATTTCCCGTTGTTACTGCACCCAGTACATCAGTAACATGGTTCTAAAGCCTAGTATTATTATATCAACTCTGAAACGTCTAATTTTCCTGTTTCCGCGTGATTTCCACGTTAGTAAATACCTACTTCTTGTAACGTAATCTAGGGAAGTATTAGAGAACCACTTTGTCAAATCGTACCAATCTGCATAATTATATATTTTGAATCCTGTGTCAGGAAATATACTCAACCCAAAAAACTAAATACTGAAAAATTGTTCCTGATTCACTCGAATTGTTCGTTTCAAACAGACTATTCTTTAAAACAGTTCACTTGATATCATCTAAACAATCTTAACCAGCCAAACAATAAAGGGATTGAAGAAGGTTAGCCAGTTCATCATGTTAAGAAAAAACTTCAACAAAAACTCGATCGTGAGCCCATGGGTATATTATGGACTTCAAGTGTACAAAGTATTTTTTGGAAGGGTTTCCCCATTCCTGGTGGATATGAAGCTGGTTGGCTCCAACTCTGTTTATTTTTCTATACATCCACCAAACCGACATAACTTTCTTCGACTGTCTACCATCTTTCTATTTCTCGTTGCCAGCTGGTTTGGAAGCGTTTTTGTGTTGCTGAAAAAATTACTTTCCCCTAATGAAATCGAGCTAAATTTGCTAAACATATCAACACTAATTATTGTATGTTTCGGATCATCACTTCTGTTAGCGGTGGGTGTAACTACATTTTGGTCAATGCAATCTTTTAGCTCTGTGAACACTCTGCTCAGAAACGGACTGGAACTACGTAAGAAATTAGTAAATTTACCATTTTTAGTAGCTTTTTTAAAGAATTTTTTAAGAATTTGACAGGAAAGAATACGGAAGCTTTGATATTGACGTTACTGGATTTCTAATTACATATTACATGCTCGGAATAAGTTTCCTTGGACCACCGTTCTTTTTCCTTTGCGGAATTTTCAAAATAAATCCGTATAACATCCTTTTCCGAGAAATTATTCCATTTTTTCCACTGGAATCAGAGCACAGCTTAGGTTTCAACATTGTGTTAACTTTGGTTGCCTTCTCCCTTCTACTTTTTGGATTTATGTATCTTTTAAAGTACGTTGGTATTACTCTCGTATTGTTTTTGTTAACATCGGAAGGTGCAAAAGAATATTTGAGAACACTGCAAGCAAAAGCAGTCTGTCTCTCTGCCGATATGATTTTGCACTTCTATGTGCTTTTGCAAACGAACTATACACGGATGAGGACTTTATTGAGCGATCTTGTTTTAATATTTGTGTGTGTGTCAGTCTGGAAGTTCTGGCGTGGTTGAGTGTCAACTGCGCAGATATTTTACCGTGGTTTATGATAGTTGTACTGAGAGCAGCTTTTTTGGGCGGAACTGCAATAACACTGCTTCTTCTCAAACGGGGCTCGCATATTCGTCTATTAAGTGAATATCTTATTAGCGGTAAACGAGCGTTGCATTTTACGTACAATCCTAGAAAAGCGGGTTATTACTTCACAATTAAGTGGAAAGCGCAGCAACCAATTCCAATCTACTGTGGACCCCATTTCAAACTTTCCAAGGAGGCGATATAAATCTATTTCAACGTTCTTAGCAACAATATTACCAACGCGTTATTATTGATAAATCCTTAAGTTAAGGTCAGTGTTTTGGAAATTGCCGGCAAGGTATTTTTCGAATGAATGCTTTCTAAAGTTTATAAATGGAAATACTAAAAATAAAGACTTGTATTGCTCGGTTATCTTTTCACAGAAAAACTCATGAAGCCACATCAGCGGTTTGCATCGTGGTATCCTGCATTTAAAGTTATATCAGTTTGCTTCAATATAAACGCTTTCTACTGGTTGTTTTAAATGTCCTTTTACTGCTGTAGTAAATCGATAATTTATTCCAATAAAGGATCGAGAATAAGTTAGGGAACTGGCGTAATTTTCTTGTAGTTTCTACAAATGTCGACTGTATTAATTCATTTTTTGTACACAGATAGAGAAGTTTGTAAGCTACTAAATGAGCTCCTGAAGTACCTTTTGAAGCCCTTTGGAAGCTGTAGAGCGAATCATTTTTGCAGCATGCCCCATAAGGGCTTTTTCGGACCGTTTGTCAACTTCCATCGACAATTTTATCTAAATCTGCTGGAATCCATGAACACTTTTTGGTGTTTCCTTTCGATGCAAGTACCTACTCTTGCAAATTGCTCAAAAAGATTTAGTTTCTCGATCCTGGGGAAAGTTTTGGGGGTTCCTGTCGTAGGGTCCAAATTTGATGTTTTGGCCCTTTGTCACTTCTGAGTCTTTTTTGCTTATTGTGAAGAAGCCAAGTCCGGCCAGCAAATCACGTGTTTGACTTCATGATAAGCACAAAAGAAGGGATGGAAGCGCTGCTGCAGACATTCCTCAATGTACACATTCACTGTCATAGAGCCCTCTGAAGAGAAGGGTTGCGAAACGTTTCACAATATGTCCATTGCTTGACAGATGAAGATTTTTTAAAGACATTTAGTCTGTAGCCTTTACTTTTGAGCGCTGGGGACTTCTGCAGGGTTGGAACTATCGTAAAACCGTCTACCCGGCAATTGCGAATGATCCAGGTGGACGTACGCCTCGTCAGCAAAACCCACAATTTTCTCCGTGAATTTTTGCATAAAATACTTTGACCCTACCTGTAGTCGATTTTCCTAGCCTTAAATGTATTTTGGGCACAATTTCTGTGTCCTAGCTTTGATGGCCGACTTCTGAACTATAATTTAGCTCAAAGGTTTTGGTGAAATTGTGATGGTCTTAGCTGCCTGCTTCACCGTTAAGGTTGGAGTCTTGCGGTATGTTTTCTCAACTTCCTGGACACAAGCGAGTCCGATTCGGCCTCGATCAACGTAGTAGGCTCACGGCAGATTTCCCAGACTTTGGGCGGCATGTCAAACAGTGGAATTTGTCTTTGTTGTTTTCTTTTGTGTTGGGTTTTTACACACAAAATAACATCTGATGTGTTGCTCAACAAAGAAAAATTCCACTGTTTGACATGCCGCCAAAAGTCTGGGAAATCTGCCGTGAGCCTACTACGTTGATCGAGGCCGAATCGGACTCGCTTGCCTGGACACTTGTGAGGGTTGCAATGGTCATTTAACGTCCGGATTTCTTCCCCAACAAATCTTCACCGGATTCCCCATCGGTTTTTATGTAACTGTAGATGGTTTTTTTGGAACATCTTTCCTCCCAAAAATTTTGCCAGGTCATTCCGAGTCACAGCCACTCACGTTGAAATAGTAATGGAAAAATCGATCCAGGAGTAATTGATTTTAAACTTGGCTTACGCGTGAATCCGACATTTTTGAAACACCCAAATTGCATGTCTACAACACAAAAATATGGGCTTTTTGACGCGCCAACTCAATTAAAGTGACAGAGACAGCGGACGGTGTAATTTAGGTTTGAATGCTAGTTCCCTAACTTATTCTCGATCCTTTATACTGTAACTGGAGTTGTACATTCTATGAACTTAAATGGTCAAAATATGTGTGCAAATGTGTAGCTAAAGTAGTTAAAATCTGTAGTTAAAAATGTAGGAAAAACAGCAAAACATGTTTTTTAAAAATTTGTATTTAATAAAAATTTATTTTGTTTCCGTTTTCTGTGATTTTCATAGTATTAGTCGACCTTCAAATCAGCTTTTTTGTGCAGAAAAGCCATTTTCGGAAATTAAATTTGAAAAAACTGGCACTTTTAACTAATAAAAAAGCAAGCATCATAAAAAAGGTTAGGATGCCTGTCGATAGGTTTAAAATTTAAAACAACAGTCAATATCCCTACAAATTGCAAAATGGTAGAAATTGAAGTTTTGAGTCACGAATGAAAGAAAGGGACCTCGACACAATTAAGGCTCTCCTCGTACTAGACAACCAAAACTTTTGGAGGAATCCACACTTTCACAGTTGTTGGCTGGTATTCGTTCCATTTTTTTGATGATTTTGGTATTGAGCAATGCAAATCAAAATGATAACATTACAAAAGTCATTATGTTCATTGCTTTATGTGATTTTCAAGTTTCGACTAATTATTCATTTATATCAGTCATTTTTTCAGCTAAAGTAGTGGGAGATTTATTTTATAACTCACTTTCGTACACTAACGCGTGAACATTATAAAGAGTGGAAACGAAATTCGAATTTTTTTAAATCCCATTAACAGTTCTAAAATGAAAGTGATGTATACTTATAATTATTCTTTTATTAATATTTGGTAAACAAATATTTGATCATGCAACCAGGGTCGTACCGACAATTTCGTCCGGCCTGGCCCGAAGTGGTGTAAATTGGCTAAAATGAACAAGAATTTAGGAAGTTCAATAGGACAGCATTGGTCGGCCTCTGGACCCTTGGTCCACCTTGGTCCTTTGTCGGTACTGCATGATGCACCCAATGCTAAAAGTAGTCATATACGTCATTTGCATGAATGTAGTGAGCAAATGCAGCTAATGTTTTACTGTGCACAATACAGGACGTATAAAACCAATGTTAACGGATGTTTATTCAACTCAATTCAAAGCATTTTGGATTTGTGCAGCTGGAAGTTTTGAAACCTTTAATGAATCTTAGACTCAAAAGACAAGAACTAAAAATGTACTTTTGAGTGTGCATACTACGCAGTTTAAAGTCTGCCATACTTCAATTATTTCCTGTTAAATGTATCAACTTATTCCTGTACACGTGGTTAATAAGTTTCATTAATTTTTTAGAATCAATCATTCCTGAGTTCAATACGTGTATCTGTATAATCTGTGTAACTTTCTTTGGAAAAACTTCCTCTTCCTGTAATGGCTTTCCTCTTTTATAATTTTACTCCAAATTATAAACCATAAACCTGGTTTTAAAATGGTCTATTAGTACGTAAAGTATAAAACGTATAGTTTTCCCGTTTCCGCATGCAAGATCAATGTTGGTTTCCAGTTGCTTCCTCTAGTGCACTTTCGGTAACGTCAAGGTTTTCGAAACCACTTTGCAAACCATACTAATCTACCCAATTATATACTTATAACACTACCAGGAAGTGTATTCAAACAAATATTAATATTAAAATTGTTCCTGATTCACTTCGAAATGATTGTTTGCGAATGTTTGCGCAAAAATAAGACGGTCGGTCATATTCAAAATTTTACTGGGAAACAATAAAAAACTTAGATTGTATATGATTTATTGCATGAACACCTCATTACTTAAGCGCCAGCTGACTCTTAGAATTACGTCAATCCAATACTATGCCATTGTAAGAAAACTAATTTCCAACAGTAATTGCAACTCTTATTTAATTAGATTAGGGATTTATCAAAAGAATGTTTGATATACATAGTTAATGCATAATTATCGTGGAAGAGAGGTACTGTCATACAGGAATTCTGTGAAGCTACTGCAGCTTATTAAAACTAATTTCCTGCTATTGTTTCGAAATTGAAAATACTACAGATTATTTTTTATTCTCAGCAAACACGGAATTTTTCTTGTCATTCGTCGTAAAGCTTTCGGTTGAACAGTTATTTGCATTTAAAGACACAACGATTTTAACTCACCTTTACTTATAAAAAATGTTAAGCAAATGATACTTCAAAATACTTGACTTTCACACAAGATGGGCCCTACTATTCTGGTCATGTCCATTCTCCTGGGATAGCTCACAACGCCTATTATGCTTCACAAGGAAGAACCACCTCAAGTTTCTAATTTCCGCGTTAAATCAAACTCTTAGAGTATTATTTGCCATTGTACGCCTACTTACTTACAGATTTGTATCGGATGAGACACCCAAGGTAAACATTTACTCTATGGCTTTAGTTTGGCAACAATAATTAGTTTGGCGTTACTCATCGTAACTATGGAAGTCACGAGAAATGTCCTACCTTTACAACCTCATCATTAATTTTCACCCTCACATTCGAAGTAAGTATACGATGAAAACGAAAACCTCAACCAATTACTATTTCAAAACATTTTAATTTTCAATTCCAGCTTCATATATGACAACGTATGACCCAAACACTTGCTACTTTAATCTGTCTTAGACATATACTTCTTAATGTTGGATTCGGTTCATATTTGTTGCGCTTTAATTAGCCTTCAAGCTTGGTTACATCCGGAAATGGTTTTATTTCCTACTTCGACTTCCGTCGTATATACCGACAACAGTGCGAAACACAGCGGTTTATGTCGTTTTATCATACACAAACTCGTTCTCAATCTACAAAACGTTAATATGCTGGTAATATGATATCCTAATGAGATCATTAATCGTGCGTCCAATCAGATCTCTCTCTGGTTGGG
>LJIJ01005849.1:0-10832 GCA_001718145.1 Orchesella cincta
ATGTTAATTTCTAATTCATGCTCTTATTTTGGTTGCGAGCATATCTAGGTGTGTGATGAAGTTGAATTCGGGGGTGGTGTGTAAGATTGGGTCGGTGGGGGTGTTATGGTCTGTGTCTGAATGTAGGTTCGTAGTTGTTGTGTTTGATCGTGGAACGTGGATGATCAGGCAGGTAGGATATCTAGGTGAGCTATTGTTGTGTTCTGTTGTCTTTGGTGGGTGATGGTCAAGTCAGTGCGACCCGTGTATGGTGGGTGATAGCGGAGGATGTTTAGGTTCATACATTTCAGTGCAAGCAAGTCATGAAACACGAGTACTCCATCTCGTGAAGTTAAAAAGACCTGGAAGCAATGGCAGCAGGCGAGTGGGTATTAAATTATTTAATACCCTGCGTGCCATATTATGCTTTTCTTGACCTTTTGCAGTCCACCCTTTGACCATTTAGTCTGCAGTGTTGACCGGTTGCCTCGTTGCAACAAAGACCCTTTTTTCGAGTTTGTCGATGGTATAGATTGACGTACGCTGCGTTAGCCACTCCTGGTCTGGCAGATACATCTCAAGGACAGGGTTCGGTCACACGACCACTTACTTACTAAAAGACAGGCACGGAGCATGTTCTATTAATCCAGCACTGTGATAATAGCATCCTAACTATCTATATTTCTGTATTTGGAAAGATGGCGGCTGTCTGTTGCTTCTCATTGAACTTTGCCTAAATAGCTGAAAGAAGCTGGAACATGTCTGAAGGTCAATATCAGGCAGAATTAAGCGTTTCTCAGCAGAATATGACGAAGTCAACTCGGTGTCTTGAATGCAAGTTATCTATGAAATATATGATGTGTCATTCTGTATTCATTGAGAAAGTATACACGCTGAGCAAACGCAGGAAATCATGCCATATTCAGATGCATTCCACGGGTCCCTAGGTACCGTCTCCTTTTGATTGCGTCGTAATACATAGTGCTTTATATGGAGGATCTGGTTATGTATAGACGCAAAAAATATGTATGCACAGCTGCAAAAATCATTTGCTGCGCAATAGATAAACACAGAGGACAGAACTCTTTTTTTTAAAAACTTATACAAACTTTTTTGGTATTTATTGCTACATAAGGCATAGTGGCATTTAATCTAACTATTAATATATCGTTACAAGATCAAATGATACGTTTACATACAGATGCGGAAAGATGAACCCGGGAATACAGCTAGCTTACGAATTTGCTTGGCAGAAGCTTGTGCTACGCCACCGATAACTCTTGGCATGGGATTATACGACTAAGAATCACATTACAGTTTATTGGTTTTTTCTATGAACTATACAATTGTCTTTAAGTTGACAGTGGTGGTTCATAAACGCAGTGTGGTTTTGCTAATAAATTAATAATGTTATGATGTGTAATCCATTGTTCCTAGTGTCAGATTTAATGTACACAATACAATAGAGAGAATTCTCCACCGTTCTAACCTGGATGCTTTCCATAAATAATTAGGTACGATGCAGAGGGTCCACGACATCTTCCGGCGACGTCCGGGCCTAGTGTTCACATGTCCCAGGCAAATTTCATTTGCATAGAGATGTTTCCAGCTTCTCGAGTGTCCAAGTGCATAAGGAGTGAGCGCGTGTGAGAATTAGCGATTGTCAAAATGCCAAAGAGTAATGGTCTGGATGTTAAGTGCGCGTGCGAAGTCTAGGAGAGGGTGGAGAGGTGAAAGTGTTGCGTACTACGTTTTTACACAAGCCAACAGACAGTGCGACATGCCAGGGATGAAGAAGCATTGGATTCAGAGAGTGTAACTCGGTATCGTCATTCATCCGTACCTTGACTTCGACGGCCGCGTGTTTCTGGACGGCATGTCAGTCACCCCCAAAACTCATCATCTCTTCTCCAGAGTTTTGCTTTTGACGCTTGCTGAGTTTAAGGCGTTCATTTTCAGACTTTAGTTGAGTCAATTCTAGACACATGTATGTGAAACTACTTTTATAGTTTTTTATGTCTGTCTTCTGCTTTCGTATCACTTCCGATTTTTCATCAAGCTTATCTTCAAGGGAGTCAATGTCCTCTTTCGCTGCATTTAATTTGCGCGATTTCGTTTCCAGCGATTGCTCTAGTTCGGCAATCTTTTCTGGTGAAGTTTCAGATTTCAAATCTCGAAGCTCAACTTGGAGATCGTTTATTTTGCGCTTTAAGCGTTCGGTAAGGTCGCAAGCCTCAAAGTTGTAGTTTTTACATTTTTTCAGCTCCTCCTCTAATCTATTTATGTTTGCATAAACTACTGCAATTTCTTCATCTTTTTTCTGGCAACACCTCCTTCTGGTCTGGGTCTATCTGGGCACTATTGTTTTATACCTTATTTCATTTAAATCCCATTGTAATTTAGAGTTTTCCGATTTACAGCTCTGCAGCTGGCTTTTAAGCTCCTCGATTTGAGCTGCTAAAGACTTGAGAAGTTCCTCGTACTCTTGCAGCACTCATATTTTTTATTTGCGTCATCTTCCAATGCATTTATTTTTGCTTCTTTTGTGATTTCACCCTGCAATGTATCCAGTTGTTGACTAATTTCCGCCTTCAGAAGTGTTATCAAATTGGCATTTTCATGAAGATTCTTTTTCAGTTTCTCATTTTCACACTCCAGCTTTGCATAACTTTCACTTAAACGTTCATACTTTACGCTGTCAGATTTTGTTATCATATCGTGTTCGGAAATTAGCGTTTCCTTTTCTGTAGTCATGCTGTCAACCTGTAATCTCAACATTTCTAATTCTTGTACCGTATTTGTAGACGCTCTTTCTTTATCATATCTGCAATGCAATTTGTTTTCTTTACTGCCTCTTGTTCGAGATCTGTAAGTTTTTGCAAGGTTCCACTTGCCTGTTTAGCTCATAATTTTTTGATTTCGCCACTTCTAAAGTTACTTTCATTCCAATCTTGACTAAACTTTGCTCGTTCTGAGGCAACGAACTTTCAGTGTTTCATGATCATTGGAGAGCTTTTTAAAGTCTTCTTCAGAGTTTTGAAGCAGATCTCTCACGCTAAGTGTTTCATTAAGTTGCAAATTTCTTGTTGTTTTCTTCTCTCCTTTCGAAGCTCATTATTTTCATTTCCCACAGTCTTACTTCTGCATCATTCTTCTCCGAGATTGTATGATTGCCATTCTCTAGATCATGATTTATATTACACAAATATTGTTTTTCTCAGTAAGAAGCTGATTTAAATCACTTAAATTCTCGTTTTTCACCAAAAGATCCTTATTTAGCTTCTCCAAGACCTGGTTTGCCTCAGAGAGATTCTTACTGAAGTTCTCAACAACCTTGTTGGTATCAGAAAGATTCTGATTTACCTTCTCCAAACTGCTACTCTTCTCTAAAAGCTTTTTATGTTGATCCTCTAATAAATTCACTTGGTCACAAGAACTCTTCAACTTACTATTCAAAATTTGGATGTCGGAAGTCACTGCATCAAGTTTTTGCTGTAGCATTTCTAACTCCATTTTGTGGGAGTCTTCTGCGCGAGTTTTCTGCTCTCCAATGTTGATATTCTCTTTCACATTTCTACACTTTAAATTACACTATTAGTTAACTCCTGTTTAATTTAGTGAGATCGTCACATTTACTTTCGGGGCCAGTTTCTCTTTCGTTATTGAGTCTTTCTTTCAGCTCTTTGGTTTCTTGCTCGTGTATAGTTTTGTTAGTTTCCAACTTTTCATTGAGGATGCGAATCCTGTGTTCATTTTTTGCAACAGCTTCTATTTTCTCTTGTTGCAGAGCATTCCGTTCATCTTCCAAAACTTTTATTTGTGTCAGAGCTTCATGTAACTTGCTGGAATCTTTTTGGTTTTTAGATTCTAATTGTTGCTGCTGTTTCCGAAGCTCGTTATTTTCACGCTCCTTGGTGTGATTCAAGTTTTCTAAACTTGTCTTCTTCTTTTTTAGGAGCTGATTTAAACTATTTAGCCTCCTATTTTTAACGGAGACATTCTGATTCAAGACACTAAAACTTTTATTTTTCTTTGAAAACTCATCGTTTTCAATAACCAATGAATTATTGTGTTCACGCACAGTCTGCAAATTTTTTCTACACACTATAACTTGCTCTTCTAACGTAGTTTTTTGAGTGATGGTTGAAGACAGTTGTGTCTCTAAATTTCGCATATTAACTTGCTGATTTGTAGCAGCTTCTTTACTTGTTTCCATCTCACTCTTTAACTTCACATTTTCTTGCTGAATACTCAAGTTTTCCCCCAAAGTTCTATCTCTCTCCGCACGCAATGTTTCTGCAGCTTCTGCACTGGTTTCTATTTCACTTTTTAACTTCACATTTTCGGCGTTTAGTAAATTTGCCTGTTCACTCGCTGTATCTAGATCAGATTTCAAATTGAGAATTTGTTTACCAGCTATACCAAGTTCGTCACGTAACTTACACACATCCGCATGATGGGATTTCAAAGAAGATAGTTCTTCCTTTAACTCTTTCATTTGCACTTGATCATCTTTCACAGTTTCCTCTGACTTCCTGAACTTCTCACACACTGTATCATATTTTTGCTTGAGGTCCTTATAATGTACCTTAACTTTATCACGTTTTTCTTCTTCAGTTTTCAGCTCATTCTTTAGATTCAAAATGTCGTTCTCAAGGGTCAACTTTTCACTTGAAATTCTGTTATTTTCCTCTCGCACTGTGGCAATGACCTTATTTTCATTTTGCAAACGCTCATTCTCGGTTGCAAACGAATGAAGCTTTTCACGAACCGTTTGTAAATCACTTGTTAACACGAAACTTGCTTTGCAGCTCAGTTTTTTGTGTGTTCAGTGAAGCTTGTTGTTCCTGCAATTTATATACCATCACTTTATGATCCTCACTAGAAGCTTTATGGATTCCTCTCTCATTTTCCAGCTCTAGTTTCAACTTCAAAATATCTTGTTGAAGGGTCAAATTTTCACTCAAAACTCCACTCGTTTCTGATCGCAGTGTGGCTTCAGTCTGTTGTTGCTCCTCTGCTTTCTTAAGTAACTCCTCATTTTGACGAAAGAGCTCTTCATTATTATGAGCTATTCTTTTGTTCTGCTCCAAAACCTCATCGTGTGTCGGCTTCAAAACTGCGTTATATCGTAAATATTCGAGATCTCTCCTTAAGTTCTGATTCGTTTGCCTTGCGGAACTAAGCTCGGATTTCAAATCAATTACACTTTGATGAAGTCTATTCACCTCAGAACTTTGTGTTCTCGAGTTCGATTGTTGCGGGGAATCCATCTTGAATGTGAAATTTGGTTGCAAAGTTATTTGAAAATCTGCATAGGATGCCGACACTTTTAAACTTGAGTTAGCTCCAATAGCGGTATACGCATTCTAGAAGAGCAACCTGGTTGTGCTGTCTAATTTGATAGTCCATTCTGTAGCACTTTAAAACGAAGAGTGCGTGAGCAAAGATAAATCTTTGAACCTTTCTCAACAACAGCAGGAGTAAGAATGGTACTGACTGAGCTGTGTAGATGAAAAAATATCGTTTGTTGGATTGCACTGGAAGGGACAAAGATTCTGGCTATGCACAGGTTTTAGATATATGATCTATCCTGGTAGTGGTGCTCGGAGAACACTGAGGGTCTAAGTCTCCATTTAACTAATGTTAAAATACCCTTAGATTGTGAGAACGTCAAGGGAGAGCTCCATGTATACCGAGTTCCGAGATTTAAAATGCATGTGGGTATGGTTGGTCCACCTTAACCAAGAAGAAGAAGATCGGGTCAAGGTTTGTGGTCCGTCTGGATGGCTGAAAAGGGTTGTAAGTTGCAAAGCTTGAAAAGGTAGGAATTTAATTATTGTAGCGTATTATGATATATTAAGCCACGGATTATATAAGTATATACAGGCAAACAACGCAGATTGTAAAATCTGTCTCCAACAAGTTTGGATATGAAAAGGAGGAAATTGTTTTTGTATTGCATTTCATAAAATTTCATTCCTCTTGAGTACTTCGACTCTTAAATTCAATTGTTCAGCTTATGAAATGTCGGTAGACGCTTTTATTGCCGTAATCCGTCGGCTTCTGATCATTTATAACTTAAATGAATACTCTTTTAGACTTATACATATCGTAATCCCAAAATCCCAATATATTTTGAGCTAACTTATCACGCAAAATCCATGTCTGACAATTATTTCGTGTTGTCAACCGCATTCTTACCTTTTCCACTTTCCTTCTTCCTGTTGTCGAGTATGCAGCTTGCCAAGTGACAAAAGTCAGAAGTAAAAAGAGGATTACTTATCAGATGAACCTCCGCTTTAACCAATGCATATGTATTTTCAGCATGTAAATATTGTTTGTGTCCCAAATATTTGTTAAAGTTTTTCTAGACCATGCCTTTTCAGTCCTGAGATAAAACTACAACTGACGGCAAAAGCATCTGCCAGCATAACATATACAATCGGAATATTTAAGTTGATGCATTCCACAAGCGAACCCATTTAGCGGCAAACCGTGCGATATTTCGTCCGTTCGTAACGTAATTTCACAAAGGAAAATTTAATACACCTTTTCTCCTTTTTATATCCTTTCGAACCCTATTTTTATTAACATCAGCAACAAAAATTTATGACAGTCCCACAAGCTTTTTCCGAGGTCGATGATACTGTTTTCCTCACTCACAAAAAACGCATCAAAGTAATGACATAACTGTTGTCATCATCATATCATTGACACTCGCTCTCGTTTTTCCTCATTTGACAGCGTTTCTGGTTGACAGATTTCAATGCAGTAATCCTACGAGCTCACGTTAGTTAAACATTTATTAAACAGTTAAACGTTTTCCCGTTAGCCCTATTTCTGGATTGCTCAGAACTCAGAATCTGGGAGTCATCATTTCAACCGCTCGCTGTTGTACGCTCCTTTTCTAACATTATCCAGCTCTTGTTTCGAACACTGGTTCAAAATGAGTGTTACTCGGTAGTTGATCTCAATTTTTATCTACATTTACAGCCAACTCATGGACGACTTCTGTATGACTAAACTGAACGGGGCGATGAGCGACTACGCCAAGAATGGTTCGCGTAGCAAAGGAACTGCATAATGTTTTATGACAACGCATGGCTAACTGTATATACTGGATTTATATGAAGATTATCTTTACATTGGCATCTTTAACTTTGTCAAAAAGAGGAAATAATTTTGTTAAGCAATCGTTAAAATAAGCATTATTGTTTCTATAATTAGTTATTTTCTTCTCTAGTCGATTTCATTAAGTTTGAACATATATTTACTCGTGTGGGTTACTTTTAAAAAATGGTTGTCGTTGGGTTACTACTTACGACCATTCATTTTTTGAAATATAAAGGTAAGAATTCGGACGGGACAACTTAGCGTACATATGTAATTGCCGAAAAGATGAATTGCGAAAGAGTAATTTTGTTGATGTTGGTTCGTTAGCTGGACTCTCTTTGGATGCATCATCATGGTCATTATATGATCATACGATTTGGATGCAGCACATTCCAAAGACGTGAGTAATTGTATTACTTAACTACATACGAAATTACAATACGGACGGGAGCAATAACATTCGACACTAAAGTTCAAGTGCATCCATGTTTCACATCTAGATGAATTTACATGCTTCAAGGTCGTGGTTTATTCCAAAGCAAGACGAACAGGATCTAGGCAAAGATCTACGTGACATTTCATCATTAAGTCAAATTCAGTTTCCGACTTTTTCTACAATTTGAAAATCAAATTTTCATATCATTTCAGCAAGCAAGTCATGAAACACGAGTACTCCATCATCCAGTTGAAGTAAAAAGACTTGGAAGCAGTGGCAGCAGGGTATTAAATATGCGTTTCTTGCTTACTTTGCATTCCACCCTTGACCATTTTATCTTGAGTGTTGAGCCTGTTGCCTCTTTGCAAACAAAGACCCTTTTCGAGTTTGCTCATGGTATAGATTACAGTAGCCTGGTTAGCCACGTCCTGGTTAGATTACTCATCAAAAGGGTCGTCACACCACCACTTACTTACAAAAGACAGGCCACGAGCATTGTGTTATAATCCAGGCACTGTATCATATCATCATAATATTGATATTTTGTATTTGAAAAGATGGCTGTCTTTGCTTTCTCATGAACTTTGCCTAAATAGCTGAAGAAGTGGAACATGGTCTAAGGTCAATATCAGCCAGAGATAAGGTTTTCTCAGAAATATTGACAAGTCAATCTCGGGTCTTGAATGCAAGTTATCATGAAATTATGATGTGTCATTTTTGTATTCCATGAGAAAGTAATACAACCTGAGCAAACAGGAAAAATCATGCTATTCAGATATTCCACGTCGGTACGTCTCCTTGATTGTCGAATACATAGTGCTTTATATGAGGATCGGTTATTATAACGCAAAAAAATATTATATGCACAGCTCAAAAACTCATTTGTTGCGCAATAATAAACACAATGAAAAACTTTTTTTTAAAACTTTACACAAACCTTTTTTTGTATTTTATTGTACTTAAGGATATTGATTACTCAACATTAATATACGTACAAATCCAAAATACGTTTATATACAATGGAACGAAACGGAGATACACTACTACGAATTCTTGCAGAAGCTTTGTACTCCACCGATAACTTGGAAGATTATAATAAAATCACATACATTTTTGGTTTTTCTATGAAACTATACAATTGTCTTAAGTTGACAGTGATTGTGTTCATAAACGCAGGTTTTGTAAAATAAAATGTTTAATTAATCTTTTTCCTAGTTTCAGATTTAATGTAACAATAAATAAAGAATTTCCACCCTTTAACTGGATGCTTTCATAAATAATTAGTACGATGCAGAGGTCACACATTCCTTCCTACTTCCGGCCATTTCACAGTCTCCAGGAAATTTCTTTCATAGGATTGGTTTCCAGCTCCATCAAGTCATATTAAGTACCTGTAAATTACAATTCAAAATCAAAGGATGAAGCAATTAATCCCTCAAGTCAAACTAATAAATTTGCACTACATAAACAAGTCCATACAGAAGTGGGAAATGCAGGAAAGAAACTATCAGAAGTAATCGTTATCGTCATCCTACCTTATTCTGACGTTCTCGCTTTCTTGTACGGCATTTCATCACAAAACTCATCATCTCTTTCTCCAGAGTTTTGATTGGACGTTGCTGATTTAAGCCGTTCATTTTCAGACTTTAGTTGAGTCAATTCTAGACACATGTATGTGAAACTACTTTTATAGTTTTTTATGTCTGTCTTCTGCTTTCGTATCACTTCCGATTTTTCATCAAGCTTATCTTCAAGGGAGTCAATGTCCTCTTTCGCTGCATTTAATTTGCGTGATTTCGTTTCAGCGATTGCTCAGTTCGGCAATCTTTTCTGGTGAAGTTTCAGATTTCAAATCTCGAAGCTCAACTTGGAGATCGTTTATTTTGCGCTTTAAGCGTTCGGTAAGGCGCAAGCCTCAAAGTTGTAGTTTTACATTTTTTTCAGCTCCTCCTCAATCTATTTATGTTTGCATAAACCACTGCAATTTCTTCATCTTTTTTCTGCAACACCTCCTTCTGGTCTGGGTCTATCTTGGGCACTATTGTTTTATACCTTATTTCATTTAAATCCCATTGTAATTTAGAGTTTTCCGATTTACAGCTCTGCAGCTGGCTTTTAAGCTCCTCGATTTGAGCTGCTAAAGACTTGAGAAGTTCCTCGTACTCTTGCAGCAACTCATATTTTTTATTTGCGTCATCTTCCAATACCTTTGTTTTTGCTTCTTTTTGTTTGATTTCACCCTGCAATGTATCCAGTTGTTGACTAATTTCCTCCTTCAGAAGTGTTATCAAATTGGCATTTTCATGAAGATTCTTTTTCAGTTTCTCATTTTCACACTCCAGCTTTGCATAACTTTCACTTAAACGTTCATACTTTACGCTGTCAGATTTTGTTATCATATCGTGTTCGGAATTAGCGTTTCCTTTTCTGTAGTCATGCTGTCAACCTGTAATCTCAACATTTCTAATTCTTGTACCGTATTTGTAGACGGCTCTTTCTTTATCATATCTGCAATGCAATTTGTTTTCTTTACTGCCTCTTGTTCGAGATCTGTAAGTTGTTTTTGCAAGGTTTCCACTTGCCTGTTTAGCTCATAATTTTTTGATTTCGCCACTTCTAAAGCATTACTTTCATTCGCTAATTCTTGACTAAACTTTGCTCGTTCTGAGGCAACCGAACTTTTCAGTGTTTCATGATCACTGGAGAGCTTTTTAAAGTCTTCTTCAGAGTTTTGAAGCAGAGATCTCGTCACGCTAAGTGTTTCATTAAGGTTGCAAATTTCCGCTTGATATTTCCGGTTGTTTTCTTGGTTCTCTTTTCGAAGCTCATTATTTTCATGTTCCCACAGTCTTACTTCTGCATCATTCTTCTCCGAGATTGTATGATTGCCATTCTCTAGATCATGATTTATATTACATAAAATATTGTTTTTCTCAGTAAGAAGCTGATTTAAATCACTTAAACTCTCGTTTTTCTCCGAAAGATCATTATTTCGCTTCTCCAAGACCTGGTTTGTCTCAGAGAGATTCTTACTGAAGTTCTCAACAACCTTGTTGGTATCAGAAAGATTCTGATTTGACATTTCTAAACTGCTGGCTTTCGCTAAAAGTTGATTATTTTGATCCTCTAACAAATTCACTTGGTCACAAGAACTCTTCAACTTACTATTCAAAATTTGGATGTCGGAAGTCACTGCATCAAGTTTTTGTCGCAGCATTTCTAACTCCGTTTTGTGGGAGTCTTCTGCGCGAGTTTTCCGCTCCTCCAAGGTTGATATTTTCTCTTGGCACATTTCTACATT
>LJIJ01005850.1:0-10830 GCA_001718145.1 Orchesella cincta
TATCCCAATCAGTTCTTCCAACCAAGCATTCCAGATAAAGTTCCATAAATATTCTTCTGGCCAGCTTTTAGAGATGCAAACCGACTCTGGAGTTATAAATGAGTAGAAGTTTACAGGCTGACATGGCATGAGTGTGCTACCTATTCCCCAAAGGACGGACAAGACTTGCATTGGTTTTATCAATAATTCACACCCAAGAAGGCCATATTGAAGTGCACGGTCTTGTTCATATACAAGGCCGTCTGAGAAAGCAAACATTTCGTTTAGTTTGTTTTTGAATGAATTTAATTTTTAAAAATTGAATTTACCTCTCATTTTTCTAGCTTCGAGGAGCAAACAGGTGTTGAAAAATCCAATGATAGTTTTATAATTAGCTACTGTTTTTTGGTTGCATCGAGCCAGAAAGAATATCAAAAGAGTCCAGAATCCTTGGAGGCATTTGATAGTTATGTGGTCATCGGGTTTTACAAGGACTAAATTAATTAGTACTGCCGATCCTAACGCATAAAAATATATGGATACATAATTTAGTGATACTCGTGTGGATTTTGACTCTAATTTCCCCGTTTGGGCATTGAACGCAATTAAAAATCCGGGAAAGTATGAAGCTAATTTGAATGCGCTTTTGTAAGATTCTAGAATCCTTTGAGACAGCATTGTTGTTGCCCAACTCTAGAGAAACTTCAGAAGCTGTAGTTTTGAATGAAGTATAACCTCCGACTGACCCTTTGATATGCTGTATACAGAATATGTCAAGAAGGTTTTCAAAATTCCAAAAGAATGTAGGTTATGTGCGAATGTTTTGCCAACATAACACGTAAACTAATTCAATTTTGCTACATTTAGTTTTAATACAAGCATTCATAATTTTAGTTAATTTGTAATAAATTTGTTTATCCAAGCTTTAATATTCTGAATAGGATTTGAGCTTTCTTTGACGGCTTTTATCAATGTTAGGCATTCTTTAGTGAACATTTTCTGAAATGCCGTCTTTGATTTGATTAGATCTGTTTAATGTGGATAATCTAGATATTTAATTCGAGTAGTTTGACAGCGAAAGGGTTTACATTGTTTAAGAACAACAATTATATTCCAACGTTGTTTTGTTCCAAAACCCTACATTTCAAATAGGCGTTACCTTACCTTTGTTTGATTTACAGTATAGCTTTGGGATAAGAAAATTACACGGGAAATTTCGTGGCTATGGCTTAATTTCCTTGTTTGCTCGTGGAATAGGCTATAAATTTGTATATATTATATGGAAATGTTTGACATCGCGTAAGCTGAAAGTTGTTTTTCAGATTTTTTCAATACATATTATTAAGGAGATCTATCACTTTAAACAAACTAGCAAATATTTTTCTCAGAGTTGTACGTTAACTAATAAAATAAAGTTTTGCTAATTATTAGGAGATATCACAGGATTTTAATTATATGGTTTAATGCTATACGGAAAGACAAGCTCAAGTTTCTTTTGGTAACATTTAAATTTCAATAAGAACTTATGTTCAATTATCTTCCGTCATGGACGGTTGATATGGTTTCCCGGTTAATAGCAGGCTGTATAACGCTACAAATAACATACATTATTTTACCTTGATTGGTATTTAAATTTTGTATAGCAATGGCTTGGTTTAAAACATTTAGGAATGTCTAGGCAATAATTATACATGCATGAAAAACTAGGAAACAACTTTTTTCAATATTCTAAATTTATTACAAACAATTAAGTTCAAGACATAACTTCATTTCAGGGTAGAAATTTGCTTATAGATTTGGGTAAACTGCGTATAGCAAAAATGATTAAGCACGGAAGAAATTATTTTCTCAAAGCAAATTGACTTTATCTCTTGACACATTTTGGTTATGTTGAACTAATAATATTGGTTTTGGACATTGTATCTAAGAAACGTTTTTAATTACTAAATTACATATAAATGATAAATGGCTTTTATTGAATTTTGATATCTGAAACTGAAATATACAGGCAGCGTTTGTGTAAAAATGTGAGTAAGGTTTAATTAAACCGCTTCGGAAACGTGGAAGATACGGATGATTAAAATTTTAGTTTCAGAGCATGGGTATGAAATCTTCTATTATCGGTCATTTGACACCCAGCATCGTCATCACTACCATGCTCATTGTTTAATAAAATTCTCTATAAATTTTCGTGTATAAGTATAATCTGTTTTTCTGTTGGAATCAGCGTTGTTCATTAAACCACTATGGTCGTCGAATTGGCTACATATATTCACCTTGTGGCTCTTCTACTAATAATTCCTCATTGGGGCATTTCTCTAAAACCCAGAAATATTAATTAGATCTGCAAACTAAATAGTTGAATTGATGCTTAATAAATTTAAAAATTCTATAGCTATGTACCATGAACACAGCTACCTACAAATGTTATGTTTAAATAATTTTATACATTAAAATACTATAATTTATTATTTACACAATTTAAACATAATTATATTAATAATTCCCTAAGCGAGTGCAACATTCCATTGTTCTGTTTCATAAACAGATGTTCAAATGGACTAGGTTTAGCTAATTGTAAAGAATGACTTCAATAATCCTTCTAATAGAGTGCGTTCTAATTTGTAAAGCATACAGACCAGAGAAAACTGAAACTACTTATTCTTTAACGCAGAAGAAGAAGGTCAGCTATTCGTCCAAAGCAAAAATCCAGCAATTGATTGATGACGTGTTTCTCTCAATGAAATTGTTCCAATTTTAACCTTCAAAGCTGTCAGTGATCTATCCACCTTTTATCATGTTGATTAGCCACTTTCATCCCCTTTTTAACCAATTGAATAGCATCGTTCGAGCAGTTATACGGTTTTGATGCCAATCCAAACACAACCAATACTAACCAACCAGTATCTACCGCCAGTAGAAAGCACAAAATCCGTTGAAACACCGTAATGTTAAGGATTCCGGTGTTAAAAATCGAATGGATATGTAAGTCATGACTATTAAGCAAAGAAGGCTATCGCCACCAATAAAGCATCAAATTTTTATGGAACGAATTAAAGAGAGCCGCTAGAATTTGAATTTGTCTGTAGAACATTACATTTTCTGATGTATCACTTTGCTTTCCAAACACCATGCAATTTTCCCTGAGACTTACAGCCACTAGCAGAATATGCAAAGACTGTATAGCACTAGGAATATTCATCAGATAGCATGTGAGAAAGTTAAAGATTCCCAGAACAGTTTTCCATCCATATTTCCAAAATGATGCCCAGTTGTTGTCGTAAAGTAACTCACAAACAGAGACGGGTGTGATGAACAAGAAGAAATTCAATGGTTGGCATGGCATAAGCGTGTTTCCAATTCCCCAAAATATAGACACAATCGGTAGTGATTTCATGAGAAGGTTGCAGCTTATCAGAATCGAGTTCAAGTTTCGACTACCTTGGTACAGAATGCCGTCTAAAATAAAAACAAAATTGCACATATCTGTTGATTTATACTTTCTCAATTTAAAATGTGAATTTATCTTTCTTCATCTTTTTCTCGACAATAAGGAAGTTATTGAATAAGCAGATAATTTGTTCGTAATTCTTTCCAAGGTTCCAGTTCGAGTACGCCAAATGGAAAAATACACTGGCCCACAACGCTTGAAGACAGGTTGTAGCAATGGTTTGACCAGAAGTGTGTAGAAGGTTTAGCAAAATGGCGGTACCTAGGAAACCAGAGTACGCGGATGAAACCATCGTCCAATCACCGTTCAATTGGTGCACTAACATGCCAGTTTTCTGGTTGTATTTTATTGAAAACCCGTGGTAAATCGTTATAAAACGTTTGAAGGATCTTTTGTGAGAGCATCTTCATATCAATAAATTGAGGGGGCTTGATTGAAAAAATCGTGTTCAATTGAAGGAAGATTGACACCCTTGTGTATATTAGACATTTAAACCACTGAACATAAAACGAAATAATCTGGTTGGCTAAAATAACGTGAAAATAGTACATGAAAAGGAGGTTTCTGTGTCAATAAAGTTTCGTAAAACAAATTTTTGGTGAAATTTTTAAATGATTTGAAGGCGTGCAAAATACAGAAAATATACTTCCCGCTACTTTTTTACAAAATATTTTTATTATTATGTGATAACTATAATTTGTTATTAGGCACATATAAGGCAAGGAAATAATGTCGTCGTCGTCGCGCCTGTCAACACGATAACTTTCGAACCGTTTGACTTTTGAAATTCTGTATTCACCTGTCCTATAGCTAAGGTCAAAGCAAAGGATGAGTTTGTAGATGGATTATCGGGGTAACGGGAACAAGGTCAAAAGATAAGCGTCACATATACCTTGTAATATATTCGAAAGGTATCATTGTGGCTGATGATGAATGCATGAACAAATCTAACAATGGCAAATCACGATTAAGCCAAATAATTCATTCGAAGTGATGATGACTATGCATGGCATTGAGACAGGAGGTCCGATTAGTATTTCAGATGAGCGACATAGCTTACGATACACCATTTGAAAGCCACTGCAGTGCTGATTATAAATGTGCACTGCAAATTGAAATCCGACTTTCAAACAGAGGTCAAAGGTCATGTACTTTTAAACGACACACTTGGGGTGTGATATACCATTCGAAAGCTAATCTAATGTAGATTTCACTTTTATGTCACAAATTACTCCGCTAAAGGTACATCGCTACATCTCGGATTGCCGGGTTTATTAATTGCTTAAAACAACAAACACTACAGTAGTACAACTAATAATAATGGAAGCCATATTTATGAAGATTTTGTTCATAAACACCTTTGCGGCTTCGTGAAGCTTTCTGAAGAGCATGGAAATGACTAAATTAAAAAATTAACGCAAACTTGTGATTACTTGATATCAAAACTGCAAATATGCTTGTAGATGCAAAATGAAGATGACAATTTTATTTTGGGTAAAAAGTCATCCGAATTTATTATCTAATTAAACCAGATTTAATGTGAATCAGGCACGAAATTCGTTGAATTTGCAAAAAAACCTTACGTAAAAATAAAATAAATTTGATCATCCCATCTATTCTTCATCGTTTTTCTCTGCTAAACCAATTTTCCTGTGTGCTGCGCAATCTCCTTTGCCTGAAATGGATGATTTTAAGTAGGATGGAAAATGTCGAAAAAGGATTTGACAGTACGAATATATCATGATGTTGATCTGTGGTTATGAATATTTGGCCGACGAACAAGTCACGGTTTTATTGAGGAGTAAAAGCTTGTGTGAGAAATAATGATGCAAATTCGTCACACAGAACTCATCGTATCACCATTACTCACAACATAAACATGCGTAAAATGATTATGATTAAATACCTTATGTGAGGCTAACAAATTGTTTTTTGATAGGTTTAAAATATATATGAAAGCGTTAATTCATACGAAAACTAACATCTGTCGTATTCATATTAAAAATTTTTACTCCGTGCACAGGCCAAACCACCTGCCTGAAAATAATTCAGATGACGTTGGGTCCATTGTAATACATACATACACATTCAAATAATTTCATTGAAAATACTTGATGGATGACGGAGAGTTGGATTTGTGTTGAAAATTCCGTGTAACAAAATCTGTATAGTATCATCATTAGCAAAAGCCTCCAATTTATGTTTAAGTTCAGTTGATCAAATGCCAACGGAATTGGCTGGGGTAAACCTTTCCGATCGAGCATTAATGTCATAAACAAAGTTTTATCAAGTAAAATTTAATTACAAACGTTTAAAAAATGAAAAATTTCACCACCTCATTTGTTTTAGTTTTGCTCTGTTTGTCTATTATCGTGGAAACTGGTAAGAACAGCTGAAAATTTATTATTTTTATGAGGCAGAATTTAAATTTATAGATGAATTAATTTTCAGCAACTGCACAATCATGTGAGCGACGAGGGGGCCGATGTAGTTGACGATGTCCAAGACCATTTCGGAGAAGTGGCAGCTGTGATGGAGGCGCTAGGTGCTGCAGACGAGTCAGCATTCCACCTATCCCAATTTTTAGCTTTCCTTTCGGTTGATTAACCCAACCAGCTTTTGTTCAAAATTATGGAATTATGAGAAATTGAAAATAAAATGTCAACATTTGGGGTATCAAGAGTTAAAAACTGAAGTAAAAATACAAATAGAAAACATTAACATAAAAAAAGTTACAAATGGGGCATTGCAAGATTAAAGACACAATTATATAATTTTCATATTACGCTGCTCGACATTATTATGTTTATCTAACGAAACCGAGCAATTTCAAGACGTAGCATAACATCTTGTAACGTTATAAATCCAAATGAAATATTTTTTTATGCAACGATTATGCGTCAGAATGTCTTCTACGGGTTATCAAAACGACGAACTATACCCAAACCGTGTGGACTGATGCGTCAAATGTATATTTATGTTTTGTCTAATATACTTGGAAAAGCATTTGATGTTAGCAACGAGCAGGTCCAATGAATGGTGTTCAAATACTGCATTTGCTTATATTGATGAATCTGTCACAACAGATTATAGATAGAGACTATTATTTATAATTCCAAATGGCTTTGTATGAAAGAAAGATGAAACTTTGTAGATTTAAAAATTGACCTTTTCAAACACATGCTTCCATGGAGCTGTAGAGTGGCCTATTTCTTGACATTTGCTCATTGAATGAATGAGTGTTTAAATATCATGATTGCTAACTAAACCCGTAAGAAGAATAGTACGCAATCTCACAAACCTCATTAAATACCACCACAAGTGCTTTGTCAATACGTTTATGGAATATAAAAATTAACTATATTATCTGCCTTATTGAGAAATGAGGATGTTGCTTTCGTTTACAATTAGTTCTTCACTATTTGGTTTGGTTCCGCACATGCAAAAACAATCTTCGCATTTGGGCTCTATGTGGTAAGGCTACCAAATTATTACGGTGAATCGCTCGACCAACATGAATGATTTGATCTTTTTCCAGGAGACCCATTCTGAACAAAAGTATTTATTAGCTTGTATGCAAAAACTCTTCCGTAGAAAGAGGATAAGAACTTTTTGTAAACATGTTTTTCCACACTGACCGGCTTGGCATTTCTTTCATAGTTTATGAATAAAAAGTACATTAAAATAAATACATTAAGTCAGTTCCCTTGTAAAAACATCATTTTTGCAAACATTATTTTGCAAGACTCATAAAATGAATGCGGAAGGTTGTCAGATAAGAAGTATCATAAAAATGTGGTTATATATGCCAGGGAGAATGATGTGATTCATTCGATAATTAATTTTCCAACTGCAGAATCTGTTTTTGCATTAGTTTATCTGAATGTAGCTGGCTTGTTAGATTACCTTGTGTTTTCGTCCAGATTTCTTGTTGATACTCATTTAATTGAGATTTTATTTCACTTTCAACAAGCAACAAGAGGTCACTTGTTGAAATGATGTCAAGCATAAAATCCTAATCTTCATTTTTACATGGAATATCTCTGAAGAACTTAATTCAAATTAATAAATCGTATAAAAACAGATATCAACCACATGCTGCTGTCAGTGATATTTGTAACATTGAGTTGATCGTTTTGCTTCTTTACAAGACAAGAAATGATGGACTCAATTTTATTACTTGGAGTTTTAAAACTTTTTGTAACTTGCAGCTTGTTCATTTGTTGCGATGGAGCAACCGTGGAGTTTTTTAAGGAGGTCAATTTCAAAGGTGAGTTTACATCTTTCTGTCTACAAACATGATACCAGTTGTAAAATCTTAATTGACAATATTTTTATTGTAGGTGAAATATTTCAGGCAAAGTCGTCATCAAGCTGCCAGAGTGTACCTTCAGGAGTTACTAATAACTGGTCTGTTAAATCGACCGGGTGCATTGCCGTGTTTTATAACAACGATTGCACTGCGTGCGATGCTGACCTCATTGATTTTGTCAGCAAATCGGAGACAAGCGGTCTAGGTTCTTTGAGAAAATCATACCGAGATTGCACCGATTTGGAGAAAGGTCCTCAAGTGAATTTAGATTACTATGCGGAAAGTTCGAGAGGAGGGGAGTTTAGAGACATCTGCACCTGTACAAATTTGCCTTCCAATGTTACTTCGCAGTCATTAAATCTGTATGGAAACTATTTCACCTTTTATAAAGAAGCAAACTGTCACGGTAGCTCTTCCAGTATATCCGATCCAGTGAGGTACACGTTTGACAGTATTTCATCAAAAATGTCCTTCATTCCAACGGAAATTCCCAGCCATTGTCTTGTAAAGTAAGTAAAACTACTTTTGTAATTTTTTTGGACGGAACGATGAGCATTCAGTAAAATGTTCCACAGTAGAAAAAAATACTGCAAGCCATACCTAGCCTAAAACATTTTTAATTTTATCATTTCAGATCGGAATTGACAGCCAAACTTCTCAAATTTGAGCCGGCATCTGATTTGTCCAGCATTAAACCAACCAGAAATCTTGACAAGTTCTATCCATCGCAAATATTTGTCAACAACAGCACGAAACCGGTTGAGGGAAATTATGAAACCATGAAGAATACATCTAGCATTGAAATAAAGCTCTCTGATGCTTTTGATCAGATAAATACCATTGAAATGGAAAACAACACAGAATTCAGCCTTATCGTCGATTCTTCAGATCCTTTCATTACCATGTTGGAAGACCAAATTAGAAACAGTTTAGCTTTGTCTTTTCAATCAAATATTCCATCTGGCCGTCTAACTCAACAAAATTATTTATGAAGAAAACATTAGAGACGATGATGATTGTGCCACCATGCACAAAATATGAGGTCACGCCATTTGGTGAAATCATAGAAAATGTTGACTTCCCTATTCGTCTGCAGATCACTGGACAGCGGGGATCAGTGAAAGTTAGAAGTGAGGACATTCAAAAAAATATTACTGGTTTGCCAACTTAAAAAACGGACGACTTCAGTCTTTCTGCTGACTCCACGGCAAAGCTGAAATTGAATTACGCTGTGGACATTCAATTAAATGTGACAGCAACGCCTATTCCAGAATGTATGTCACAATTTCTACATTTTCCTCCCAAATTTTCAAAATTGAGCAGATTACGGATAGCTCTAATTTGGAAGATTTTACATCAAATTTTAGAAGACAAAGAGGTATTCATCAAAATGGCACTTCACCCCAAGAAATTAATTTGAAAGCTAATAATATCGCTCAAAGGGACAATTTGAGTTTTCCGAGGAGCTTAACGAATTAATTTTGTATCAATTGAGAAAGACTTTTGGTCAATACTTTTTAACTTTTTGTAATGGGGAGATCTGAGAAATGGGCTACCAGAAACTTATCAAAATCGACAAAACTTGAATGAACCCATAAAATTTGTCACTCAAAGTAACAAAACATTCCATCTACAGAAAAATATTAATGTTCAACCATGTCAAAAATACGAAGTCAGTTCATTTGTGGAAATTGCCGAGGATGTGGAAATGGAATATAGAGTTCAGCTGCGAGTGACTGGGAAGCTGGGAGATGATGTTGTTGGTGTTGATGTGATTCGGGGTAACTTGGAAGGTTTGGCATTTTTGGCGAATGAGAATAACCAAACGGCCGTTGCTGAGGCGACCATTAAACTGAAGTCAACTTTTGGTGTCAGTTCTGGAGTTAATGCTGTTGGAAATCCCTTGCCGGACTGCAGATCTAGGTTTATTACGTTTTTTGCAAATATTGTGGAACTTGAACGAGTAACCTCAGGGACAAATGAGACTGCCAGTTCGGATCGGATAATAGCTATTGCTCCAAAGCAAGCATTCAACAACAATGGAACTACACATCAGGAAGAAGACTATAAAGCTGCTAAAGAAGTAATTGAAAGCGCAGAATTTTTAATTTCCAAGGAATGTGACTCAATTGCTTTGCTGAAAGTGGGAGCACAGGTCAAAAAGGAACTTGATAAAACTATTCCATTCCTCGCAAGTGTTTGGACAAAGTTGACTAGTGGGTTATTCCAAATCAATCCAAATTGAGCCAAAACAACATCCTTTGAAGTGGAAAACAAGAAAGAATTTCGAGTCCAGAAAACGATTGCTGTGGCCCCATGCACGAGCTATGAGATCGACTCATTTATCCAAATGACAGAAGGTCTTGAGGCAAACTACCGTGCCTTACTTGAAATCACAGGTAAACTTGGATCTGAGAAAGTGCTTGCAGAGGAAATTCGAGCCAACTTGAAAGATGTAGCTTTCATTAGCGACAAGGATGATTTCTTTGTGACGGCCGAGACAAATATGAAGCTCACATTGAATTATGGCACCAGTTCCGGTGTGAACGTGGAAGAAAAGCAAATGCTTGATTGCCTAGTTATTCAGGCAGAAATTGTAGAAAACTGTAAGTTCGTTGGTTCCGGTTGAAGACACTTTTATTTTATTTTTTGCATTTTCCTTCTTATTATGTTATATCATTATTCATTTGTAAACTTATTTGGAGTTAATTGAATTCGATAGTTAAACTGGTACATCTTGGGTTCACTACTATTGAGCTTCCTTAACTAGAAACCTCACGTTGTCATATTATATTATTATAACCGCAACTGGTGCTACTTTTTCATACAACTATTAAATTTAAAAATTGTTTAATATTGCGTTTTTGATGTGAAAAAATTTATTTTCACCAATAGTATTTACGTCCATATTTCACATAGGTACGTAAAAAGGAAAAACGGACAACACAACTTTTCATCGATTTTTATCATGTTTTATTTAGTTACATAATACTAATTTATGCAAATGTTCATTTTGTCCTCTTTCCAATGAATTTTCTTTTAGAATTAGAATGATCAATATGATCCTAAATTGACATTAAACTCTAGC
>LJIJ01005851.1:0-10825 GCA_001718145.1 Orchesella cincta
TTTGTTGTCTTGAAGGCGGTCGAGTTTCATATCACCTACTCCCGTAGTGATTTCTTTACGCTGCATTTTGACGGACTCCCAGTTTTGGCACATCTCGACGGCTTTCTGTAGATCCAGTTTTGGTGTCAGCATCATCTTTTCTGATAATTGTTTGTCTGCTACTCCCAAAATGATCCGGTCTCGAACCAAACTCTCCCTGAGATCCTCATATTCACAATGTTCCGACAATGTGTGCAGCGCAGTGATGAATCTCTCGATAGATTCTCCATGTTCCTGATTCCGCATTCCGAACTTGGCCCGTTCATAAACGACATTTCTCTTCCCGATGAAATGTTCATTAAACTTTGCAAATACGGTGTCGAATTTTCCTCGCTCCGCATCTGTCAGCTTGAATGACGCCAATAGTTCATCCGCCTTCTCCCCCATTGCGTAGATAAAGGAACTGACTTGAAATGCTTCCGTCTCGTCCCCCAGTTTGGCAAGAGTGTGGTAATGTTCATACCGTTTCCTCCAATTAATCCACTCCTTTGGGTCGAATGAGAACGGCGTTGGGGTTGAATCTGGATACGATCGTTCTTTGACATCGTGATGTGTTTACTTGCAGGCGATCAACTCGTTGGATATCCCTGACTATCACTCTCAAATCGACAAAATAACTGATTATTTTTCGAAAATTACGGTTGCTAATTTCACAGCACCGCTGCCACCATGTGTCGTTAGGTCCCTAAAGGTATGCGTGCCTTGGGCTTATCTTAGGACTAACGATAACGAATAATAATGAGCAATGATAAGTACACACGTGTCTAGTATTGTATATGTTCTTTACTCACTGAGCGCAAGCCAACAACTAAAACTCTCTGACAAGAAGCATGCTTACTCTACAAAAGTACATGGCTAAAAACTAGGGCAGAGATAATAGTCTACTGTCTAGCACATTAGGTGGCATAATGTTTAGTTAAAGAACCAAGTGCAAAACTTTATAGAAAATTAAATTAGTCAATCAATTAATTCCGGAATTGACAACATTATAAGTAATATCATTCTCACAGCACGTTGGATTACGAACTTATACTCTTTCGTCCCAACAATTCGAATTAGGTGTCATAAAATTACCACACAATCGAACTAAAATTGATCCAATCGTACCAAATGTTGCATGCATGCATAACTAATTACCTAGAAGCACCAAATGGCAGACTTCTGCAGCACCAAATTATTGGAATCTTCCGGAAAAACACCATCTTGCTCTGCTCACTGCGTAGCTGGAAGTCTTTGTTCAGGATGAATGATATCAATCTAATGTGGAGTTTGTGGCGACCCAATTGATGAATCAGTCCCGTGAGCAAATGAGGATGCTGGTGAACTATACAGAGGGATAATTGTGAGAGCTTATCGAAGCGGTGCCATGATTCCAGTCGAGCTGGAGCTGACCATGAGTCACAATGGATGGTTTGAGTTCAAGCTTTGTTCAAAGGAAGATACAGCTTCTCATTTAGATCAGGTTTGCTTTGATGAGCATCCACTTGAGCTTGCTGATGGTTCAGGAACAAAATCACACAAAGTTCCATTGAAGGAGGAAGAAGGAAAGATATTACTATGTGAAATATAACTTGGCGCTTTCAAAAGGAGTTACTTGTGAGCATTGCGTGATGCAGTGGCATTATGAGACTGGGAATAGTTGGGCATGTGGCACTAGATATTTTTCCGTACCTCTCAATGTTATACATACATACAGGTTTATTGGTTTTGGCAGGAAGTGTGATGGTGCTTCTGGGGCAATGTGGGCACTATCCATCATCACTTAATAAAGATTTTTTATTATTGTGAAGATGTCAGTGGGGTTGTGACGAACGAGGAAAATTTGCTTTCAATAATTTCATGCATCCAATTAATTTTATTTAATGGTTTTGATTAGCATGTAACCAGCTGCATTTTCCATTAATATCAAGCTGATTGCTTCACATTTCTTGGATATATATTTACTTCCTCTTGTAATTCAGACTCGTTGGTTTTATATTTCACAATAATTATATGCAATTAGTGAAATGACCAAATCAAAAGAATATTATGAGCATCAACAGAACTTATGATAGACAGATATTAACGACATCAACAGATTCAAGTTTTCAATTGTTTGCTACTCGCATCATCAGGAATGAGGAAAAATGATAAATCAAAAGAAAATGGGCACTCTTTCCTTGAAGTTTCAGCTTCAATTCTCACTAATGTTTTAATTACCCACTCATTATCCTAGATTTTATCCTGCTTTGAGTATTAAATATTCAAAGTTGGGAAATCATTTACGAGCAACCAGACATAATCAATCATATTGCGATTGTGTATAAAATAAAATATGAGGTGATACCAAGGCGGAAAAATAAGCCAGAAATGTGAATGGGATAACCTGCAGGAGAAACGCTGCCTGCATACCGTTGCTAAATCTCAGGTGTTTCGTCAGTTCTTTAGTAGCATTAACTGAAAAATTATTATTGTCAGGTTCAGAACAAGAAAATGAAAGAGCGATTGAGCCAAAACACAAGTCATGTCAAGAGACAGTAATTTTTCACATTTGAAAAGTTGCTAATAATCAGAACGGGCATTTGTTGTCATGTCTTGTCACACAATGACATTTCAAATGTGCATTATGTTCCTCCAAATCAGTTAAATAGACTCAAGTTACGGTTATTTGTATTATCTTTAAGGGTTTTCCAGTCAAATAATTCATTCTCATTTGTACATTCAGGTATTTACAGGTTAGAAAATTTAAATGTAACGTCATTTTACTAATTTAGAACCAAGTAATGCTGACATGAAACGGAACATTTGGTTTTGTTAATTTAACACAATTATTGATTTTGGAGATAAAGCCGTTTCTTATAGCACTAAAAAGAGATAAAGCCGTTTCAAATCACTACTTTCGAGAGATACAGCCGATTCGTTGCCTGTCGTCAATATAACAAGATGTTTGGTACAACGCTGGGAAAAAGCGCACGCAGATTCTCACATTGCTTAGTTCCACTTACCCCAGTGGCATATAGATCATCACAAATTGGATCAGTCATTGATAATCGAACGTCGACGTCGTGTGGATTTATCCATTGCTGTAATTTACTTCAAATTAAGTAACTTTTCAGCAACCTTACTCAAAGCTACGCAATAAAATACGTAAATAAGTCAGGAAAATACGTAGATTTGCCAATAATAAATATTGAAGGCGAAGTCCAGTTTCTGCGTGAAATATTGTGACAGAAAGAACTATATATAATATGTGTAAAGATTGAAATTCTTGTCAAAGTTCTAACTGTAATCATCCAACATGGACTGGCTGCCAGTGTACGAAATCAGCCTGGGATATTCCTTCTGGGTTGTGTTCATATTATTTTCTGCACTGGTATTTATCCCTCAGTTAAAGGCATTGTTAATGGTTGAAAAACGAAGCGCATGGGATCGTGTTAAAAGTGTTTCTTTCTTCTATTTTGTGTGGTCCCTTTATCAAGCGATTGGGAAAAAACGTGACATAAACATATAATATCAAATTAAATTTAAATTTAAATTTAAAATTTAACGTATGATGGATTTCAAACAGTCAGTCAAAGACCTAATCATTTTTTAATTCAGTTTCCATTCTAGTGTTTTTTCGTCTTGGGGAAAAATTTGGAAAACAGTTTAGAGTCAAAGTTTTATCAGAAGAATACGCTTTCTTTAACTGCCCAGTGGTTGCAGAAGTAAGTAATATTTAGATATCGTGTGAATAGGAATAAGGAAAGCAATCAGAATATTTAAAGTACAGAAAATAAGGAATTGGATTTTTATAGCAGAAATTCTAATTTTATTAGAACTATTTATTAAGGCAGTGTAGATCACCCGGCAGTAAAAATAAAGGGAGATTACGGATGCTATTACAAACACTACAATTATTAAAATTATTTTAACTTAATTTAATTACTAGTAACTTGTCTAGGAACCCTAGAAGATAACATATTTATGATACAATAAAAAAATGAAACATTGGGGCCACTCAGTTAATTCAATTACTTGGGGGAATCAGAAATGAATTGGAGCGGTCACTAGTTCAGTTATTACAGAAGCTATTAGAAAAAATTCAGGAGACTTCAGGAGTACTACTTCCCTAGAAATGAAATTGGTCATAACAATTAAAATTAAGATTAAAAAGGCAAAAGCCTGAGACATAAAATATTTAATTGAAGTTTTCATATTTTCTTTTCTTAATTTAATAAGTACAAGGGGGATTATACTCGTTAAAATTATTTCCAGGCCTAATCAGGCGGTAAATCAGGACCTAGAGCAAACACAGATAATAATTCCTGATAAAAGGGTAGACAAAATTAAAATTTGATGCTTTTTAAACAACATTTAAAAGAAAGAAGTTATACTCTTATAAATGGGGTATAAACCCATTAACTTTATTAGCTTACCTTTTAATAGTATAATTTACTATTAAAAGTTATTTTGTCAGGCACCTTTTAAATATTTATATTTCCTACTTAGATTATGAGTGGCTTTTAAAATTACATTTTATTTTAAATAGGTGGTTGACTTAAATTATTTATTGCACGTTTTAATGTAATTGTTCTCTTAAAAAAGAGTTGTATATTAAATTTTGGTATATGTTTATTATTATTATTTATGTATTAAATATTTAATTAATATTTATATATTATTAATAATTAGTTATCAACATTGAATAAATATATAACACCGTTTGCATAAACAATTTGTTAAAATTTCAGAAACTGCTAGGCTCTCGGGAATATGGACACTTATCCAAAGATCCGACAACCTACAAGCTGTTAAACGATGTGTTTGGTAATGGGCTTTTGACATCAAAAGGTGAAACCGAAATAAATACTTTGCTCTCTTATTTCTACACTGAATCTTACTTTAATATTTGATGAATGAAATTGTAATTTAACTATGTTTGTTGGAGTCCTAGGGAAATTCTGGAGTTCCCATAGAAAACTGCTGTCCAAAGCGTTTACGTATTCAGCTCTAAAGAAACACACAAAAGTAACCAATAAATACGCACAACGTGTTGTGGCAGAATTGACTAAAATATTTGGAAATAATGAAAATGGATTTCATCAAATTGACACATTGCTTCAAACTTACAGCATTCAAATAATATCAGGTAATATTTTGTTACTATTTATCATGGAATGCAGTCTGTTCTAACAGTAATGGTGCAGAGATCCACTAACAACAATTAACGATATATACAGTGCCGATATCTTTTCAAGGTGAAAAGTTCCTTAGTTTAGCACTTTTTCAAGATTTCATTTAAAACAATCCGGATTAGAAAACCATCTCGTGCAGACCAAACAGTCTCTCAGTACACGTTCTCTGGCTTGCGCCATCCACTTCTGCAGGATGAACAATTTTAATTCCCTCAGGCATTGTTCACCAATGGGTGATGGCATGATGACATGGTGCAATGGAGTTTCCATTGCAAATTAATACCTTAATGTTAATTCAGAAAAATGATTTTACGGCAAACTGCTGATACTATTCGTTAATTTTTGTACACTGCGATATTCTTTTGTAACTCACAATTCTAAATCCAAGAAACAATTTGAATTTCAGAAATTGCTTTAGGCCTTGAGCCAAATCAGCATAAAGACGATTTTGCCTTAATATTTGAAAGCCTTAAAGGGTATACATTTTTTAAATATTATCTTTAACGTATATTGATTGGTTGCTATATGCTAGTCTACCGTCTAACAGATGTTTAAGGATGGGAATCGCTCGTATAGGAGCTTCCATAATACAAATACCTATGCTATGGAACTTGCATCCGGCGTCAAGGAAATACAACAAATTTGTCCAAAACTTCAACCTTGCAATTCAAAGGGTGAGCTAGAAGTAGGATTTCGTGGTTAAAAGAAGTACTTCGTTAATAAAGTATTTCTGAATACCTCCAAACACTCAGGTAATCGCCCGTTATGAAGAAGTTTCTGGTTTCGAGGAAAAGATTTCGAAGGACAATGAAAATGACGATTCAAACGATAGCATGTTGGCACTGATGTCCAACGCTGGTTTCAGCCGCGAAGTTATTGCGGACGAAATAAAAACAATGCTCGGCGCAGGTTACGAAACGACCAGCACAACCGTCGAGCTATTACTCGTTATGTTGGCTTTGTACCCAAAGTACCAGGTACCCGACCACGTATTACACTTTTTCAAAGTAATAAAAATGTGACGCTCCTAATATCTATATCTAATATCATGTCATTTTAAGAATGAATGTCGACAAGAGGTTGACGCCATTTTTAACAATGATATCAAGTGTCCAAGTGGGAAACTGACGTTGGAAACACTTTCCGAAATGAAACACTTGGAAAGATGTTTATTTGAAACCATGCGGATGTATCCTGCTGGTCCAATAGTGGGTCGAAAATTGGAAACTGCTTTAAAAATCAGTAAATTAACGTTTTGATTTGTTGGAATGAAATTTTAAATGAAATGCAAAAAATTATAAAATCGGGTAAAAATGTTCATGCAGACAATGAGCTGGAAATTCCGGTTGGCACAACCGTTGGAATTCCAATTGTTCTTCTGCACAGATGTCCCAAAAACTTTCCAGAGCCCGATCAATTTCAACCGGATAGGTTCCTCGCAGAGAACTGCATTAAGCGACATCCTATTCGTACCTGCCGTTTTCAGCGGGTTCTCGGGGTTGCATTGGTATATACTTAAGTTTAACATAAAATAATTAGCAAAACCCTATCAAAATGAATACTGTCATAATGTGAAAATATTCAAAAGGTACCGGAAATTCGGTTTTTATTTTTAGCAATGAAGCTGGCCATCATGGAAGCTAAAACTCTAGTGGCCTATATTTTGAGAGAGTTTGAGGTGGAGACGAGTGATAAAATTGAAGATGTGACTCATATTCCATCCATAACGGTACAGCTTGAGCGTGGATATTATTTTAGATTCAAAAAACGCATGGATGTTCCAGCTGGCGTGTGAAGTAACCTCTTTAAGTAGACACATAGATTTTTTTTGGAGTGATTACTCTCTGGTTTAGGTCTCTTATCCCATTAACATATCTGGAGTTTCCCAATAAAAATTTTTTAATAGTATAAAACTTAATTCTTCTCTAATTTACACTTTTTGAAATATTCGTTTATCTGTTAAGTAAATTTTATTGACTACAAATTTAATATTCTAAATACTTGTTGTAAATGCTCATTTTAGTGAGCCTGTGGCTTCAATTACAAGTTATCATACAATTTGCTGAACGAAGAATGGTTAACAAATTGTGGTTCTGATTGTGATTCTGAAATTTTTGTCTACGATAAGATGTGCAGTAATTTTCTAACGAGGAGACTACTTGAGGTGATATTCATTAATTTGGGCCAAACTTTGGCAAATCATTTGTTTTAGTGAGTAATGAACGTCTAAAGCTGGATTTTTAACTATGGACATATTTTCCCATGTAAACTGCTGACATTATGACATTTGGAGCTAGGAAGAAATGTACTGATTGTGGCAGCGGCAAGTTCTCTTACAATTAAGCGTTTTGAAACTGAAACCTATGTATAGTACAATTTATTCATTGTTTCACGCATGCATTCGTTCGTTTTCTTCGGGATTTAATTGAACTGCTACATCAATTCTGAAAGGAGCGGTGTAGGATATCAGTGCACTGGATGCATTTCAGAGCTTACTAAATGTGACTATGTTGTTGATGGGGACGTGGAAGGAGTACCCTTCAAAATTCCAAACGATTTACGGGAGCATGAAGTGTTGTAAGTATTTAAAGCCATGTGTTTATCCTTCATATCATATTCTATTGTCTTACTTCAGCTGATTTAATAATTGTAAATGTTATAATGCAAGTATTATGAATCATGAAAATTTTATAAATTACTCAAATTCTCAAAACCATGGCATTTGTTGTTGACATACAGAGCAAAATAAATCGAAGGAAATAATATCTGGATTTCAAAATATGACGTTGGAAAATATGTGTTGGGAACTCTAGTTTTGGAAATTTTGGAGGCTGCAAGGAGCTTTACAATTCTACATGAACCTCCACTGTAAGTAATTAAATTTTAGTAGATTGTTAAATATAATTTATAACCTTTGTTATAAACAATGAGAGTAGGACTAAATACTATGATGTAAGAATAGCGAGAACTGACTCTCATCTATAATTAAGCTGATGAAAAATAATGTAAACGTTTAATCGACAAGAAGCAAAAGTGCAGAAAAATGTAGACAAATTTCAACTCGTATTACAGCTATCAGCAAGGTGAGGATTGCTTATCCTATATATATATGGGAAAGTGGACTGGGATCTACTGTTGACTATGAATGATGATGATATTCAGAGCAATGACGAGATTAACGAGTATCAGCGAACCAGACTAGGTTGTCAACTTACTCGAAATCTCTTAAACCTTTTGCTTACAGAATTATCTTCAGTATCCGCCAACTTTCCGGGGTTTGGTCCAACGGGTGACGCCAACTCTTCTCAAGATGACTCTACCTCTTTTGAAGCAGTTTGGAAAACCACAAAATAAAACACAAACCAAAAACACTCTAATTTTCAGATAGTCTCTATCACTATCTACTTTTTACTACTACGTTGAAAAGTACAACGTAACACGTCAAACAACTTGTCACACAAAGCTCACAACATGGATATGATTAGGAAGAGTTACACAATTTCAAAAACAGTTTGAAAAAAAGAATTCAAAAATAATAAATATTTGCTCCACCAAGAATCTACTCCAGCTCATAGCCCTACAGGAGGATGAGAAGTGGTAGTGTATTCTTTCCTGTTTACTATATCTCTGTATGCCTAATGCATCGTCATCTGCCGGTACTCAGGCTTATGCGCCTTCCTTGCCCAAACCTCATTCTGCCCCAAGTTCCTCTTACATGATATTGCCCCTCCAAAGTCCGCCTCCAAGGACTCCTCCACCCCGTAATTAAACTCTCTCTCCAATTGGGCAACTAACTTAAGGCTAAATAAGTTATAAGCATTCTCAATAAATCTAAAACTACTCCCTAAATCTATAACTAACATTTCCTCATTCCACACATTAAACTGTTATCTCATTCTAATTTTAACAAATCATTTCTCTGACTTCAAATTCCAAATACATCAATTTTGATTTGATTTTAACTATTCCTTCAATCTACTCATCTTAAATCATATCAAATATCATTATTCTTAAAATTATCATGTCATAAATTGTTTGTAATCATTCATAAATACAAATCTCATCATATTATTAATATTATCAGCCGAATTAGATGTCTTGTCGTCTCGTTTCTCGATTTGCTGAGTTTACTCCGACCTGGTACTGCAAGAATTCATTTGCCGCCACTTTGCATCACCATACTAGCTAGTTCCGCAAACGCTAAAAGCCCGTTACGGTCAGTCAAACTCAAAGAGGTTGGTTTGGTCTTAAAAACCTGAAATAAGTCTAGAAAACGAAGACTTCGCGACATGTATCATGTTAAATTTTGTCAGCCTGAGCTGTACATTATTTTGTGACTGCCAGAACCTGGCATGTCAATAATTAAATTGGCATATATACATATTTACAAGAAAGTCATGTTTACATCTTGTGAAATTTCTTAGAAAAAGCTATTACAATGCCAATTATCCCTACTAGGACTCCTAAAAATGATATATTGTGTCCATTTCTCCCCAAGTTCGTAAGGTCCACTTCATTCTCGTATCGGACTCGTCTGTTGTAGAATTGTTCTGGTACTTGAACTTGTTTCACGTACGGGATATTGTACTATTGTTGTTGTTTTAACGTCTCCTCATTCGTCTTTCTCCTCTCTTCCAAAACGCGAATAAATTTTACGGTAGCGGTTTGCTCCGTTCGTAATTCTAAAATAAGTTTGTTGTTAAACAACTGGAAATTGTAATCTCCACGACTGGTTGTTGTTGATTTCATTTTGAAAAAAGTTGTAACACCCTGATAGTGTCTCCGCCAAATTTTAGACGTAATTGCTCTGGTTTGTTAGTTCTTGTTCTAACAAATCCACATAAATCTTACAAGACTTTAATAATTGGACTAACTGGTTGACTTTATACCAGTAAATCCATTCCTCCCAAATAGGTTGAGAATCTGTAGCAGTGAAGTGTTCCGCTTTTAAAGCATCATGGAACATGGTATTTCCTCGCGAAGTGATTCTGGTTAAAGGTTGTACCCGATTGGTCATTATTCGAACTTCTATGTTGGTTGAACTTAGTATATGCCTGGATTTATTTACAATTGTCATTGGATGTGTCATGTGTGTAATTAGTTTACTTTCAAAATAGCTACCAATACTTGGCATGCTTTTTGTTAGCAAACTTGTTTGTCCGGACAATCAATGCTTGTACCTATCCCTTGGATCTTGTACCTCACATTGCACATGATTCACTTCCATCCACATATTTGTTAATAGACGAAACGTGATGTTCGACTCAAATGATGTAGATTTTAATTCTTGGATATTTCCATCTTCCACTTTGTCCTTAAACATAACTCTCAAACGCTCGATGTCGGTCTGTAGTCCTCTCAATTTTTGGCGCCAAAGAAAGGCTAAAACCTGTAGATCGTTGGGCACATGGCTTAGAGTATAAGTGCGAAGATTGGAAAATCCGTTTTTTCATCTTTTGATAAAGATGAACTTGTCTATTGCTATTGGACTGTTGTTGACTGTTTCTTGAAAACTGATTACTGGGAAGATTAAATATGGGAAAATCGGTACACTCAGTAGCCGCATTTTCCTCTAATAATGAGGATCTTCGGTCGATTCCTCATATTCACCATCTTCTGGTCTTGACTGT
>LJIJ01005852.1:0-10824 GCA_001718145.1 Orchesella cincta
GTAAAACTCCTGTGGTGCGCCGTTGCGATGATAAATGATAAGACAACGGCGCTGCTAATCAGGTTCAGTTAATGATAAGTTAGCTTTACTACAATCAAATATAAACGCTAACAAGTATAGGAATGAGACAGTACAAAGTATGAGTACGATCATGACGATCGATTCAATAGTATAATGATGATCTCCTACATCCTACTAGCTGCTGCTGGGCATCCATGTGCGGTGTCTTCAGTTGACCGCGGTGACCGTTCTCAGATGTATGGGGCAAGGTTGGATAGCGTCCCTCATGCCCCCCTTTGGAGTTTGACCTCCGGTCAAGCTGGATCTGAGCGGTGAACCTCTCCGGTACTCGACGAAGACGTGTAGACCTCCGTGGTTCTGATCCTCCTGCAGGTTCCTCTTCCGTCTCCGCGTTGCCTTGTAATAACGGCGTAGGAACTTCCGGTTTCTCCAGAAGACTCCAGACTCCGTTCGGATGGTATAGCTCCGGCCACGGTGGTGGACATCAATCACCTCTCCGACTCTGGTCCACTCCTTTGTGACGGGGTCTTGCACGCGAACAATTTCTCCTCGTTTAAGGTGGGGCAATGGTCTGGCTGTTGTGTTGTAATGGCTGACTGCTTTCTCTTTCAATCTGCTAGCACGCGTATCGCCTCAGCCATTTGCTTTCTCCACTCCTTAGCGAACTGAGCTCGATGTAGCGGAAGTTTGGTGCGTATTGGGAATCCAAACACGAGTTCAGCTGGGCTGCGACCATCAGCTCTGGGGTGTTCGCAACTCCATGAGCCGAGTTGAAAGGCGTCAGTGGTCAAATCTCCATTTGGTGATGTCTTTGCAATGAGATGAGACGCTGCCTTCACGCCAGACTCAGCTAGACCGTTGGCTTGAGGATAGTGAGGAGACGAAGGATCATGGACAATGCCCCACTTGGACCCAGTTTTTAAACTCAAAGCTCGAAAATTGGGGTCCGTTGTCACTGATGAGCTTCTCGGGATTCCTACGTTGACCATCATTTGTTTAAGTAGATGAATGACGCGGCTAGTGTTTGCGCTGTGGCCGCATTTGGCCACGCTAAGCCATCCGGAGAACTTGTCCACCATGACGAGGTACTCGAAGCCAGCGTATTTGAATAGGTCCACCCCAACGCATTGAAATGGACGTGTACACGACTGCTCTACAAGCATGGCTCCTTCTGCTGGGATGGTAAGCGAGATGAACATTCGTTGCATCCACGAACGAGATTTTTAACATCATTGGAGATGTTAGGCCAGAAGACGGCTTGACGTGCTCGACGAAGGGTCCTCTCCTGACCTTGGTGGGATGCATGGAGGTTTCCAGTACGTTACGTCTTAGCGCTTCTGGTATCAGGATTCTTCTGCCCCACATAATGATGCCTTCTTCAACCCGGAGCTCGTCCTTGATTTTCCAGTATGTGCCAGATCTCTGTCCAGGTTTTGTTTATGCTCTGGAAATCCGTTTCTGATCAACTGGAGGAGTCTTCCATACTCACTGCATATGCTTCCTGCATCTTTTACTGCCAACAGATAGGATCTTGCAAAATGTCCGTCCATCTTCCGGATCCTTCAAAATAGCAGCAAAATTTGTAGGTACATCAAATCCTCCTCTTCTTCTGCCGTTGGGGTAGACGATGGATAACGGGAGAAAACATCGACGACAATGTGTTGTTTTCCAGCTCTCCATACAACTTGCGGACGAAAGCAAGCTAATTTTTCCTTCAACGCTGGAGTCGGGGGTTTTCGATTTCATCCAAGGTTTTAGCATTGAGAATCGATACGAGGGGGCGATGATCAACCACGAGCTCGAAAGGTTTCCCAAGAAGGAACATGCGACATTTTGACGGCCCACGTGACGGCGAGCAGCTCGATCTCGGTAGCACTGTATCTGGCTTCGGTTGGCGTTACGAATCTGGAACCCGCTTGGAGTAATTTCCAACTGTTATCGCTTTGTTCCTGCCAGAGAGCGAACCCCAGACCTTTGGACTGCGCGCCATCAGTTTCCAGACGAACTGGACGTGAAGGGTCAAACTGGGCCAGAATTCGGGACTGGAAAACTCCTGAATAATTTCATGAAATGCTTTTTGGTGTAGAGGTTCCCAAATAAACGCTGCATTTTTCGGGAGGAGTGCCCGTATTGGTAGTGCTAACTCAGCAATTCGAGATGAGAAGGCTTCGAACTGCTGGACGAGTCCACAAAATGACCTCACGTCAGTTTTGGAAGTTGGGACTGGAAATTGTTGTAGAGCCTGGACGAGATGGGGTGACGGTGTGTATCCATCCTGGTTAACCCTGTAACCACACCACTCCACATCCGGTTTTCCAAATTTGAACTTTTTTTGCGTTCAGCGTCATTCCGTGGTCCAAAACAACGTTGAATGACTTCCATCACGCGCTTTGTATGGGTTTCCAAGTCGTCGTCATAAATGAGAATGTCCTCTACGATTTTCTCAACGTTGCTTATTCCCTTGATGGCTTCGTCTCCCCGCCTGTTATGCTCGTCACCTGAGATGAGTCCCATGACATTGCGGCAATAGCGAAAGCAACCCCACGGCGTGATGAAAGTAGTTAGCTTCTTGCTGCTCTCGTCTAGGGGAACTTGCCAGTATCCATGCCGTGCGTCTAGGGTTTGAAGTACTTATTTCCAGGCGGGATTCTTGCTACGGCTTCCCTGGGGACTTTCACTGGATACACTGGTCTTCGCACGTACTTATTTAGTCCCGTGAGATCCACTGTGATTCGGGGCTCCGTTGTGCCTTTCTTGGGTACTATGACCATTGGGTGGCACCAGTCAACCGCTTCCCCGACTGGCACTGCTTCAATGATGCCCTTTATTTTCATGTCATCGAGTTGGGCTTTGACTTGTTCACGCCAGTGGAATGGAATAGTATAAGCCTTTATCGGCGGCAGGTTTGGCGTCAGGACAAGATCAATTTTCATCGGTGCTCCAATCATTGGCTTCAGCACTGTCATCAAAGGCTTCTGCTATTGCTTGAGAATCTTCTGTTGTATCTCATCAGTTGTAGAGTTTGGAGGAATCTCATCGGGGAAATTGACTCCAGATGAGATGATGTTGATTTCTCTTGGGTTTTGACGCTGTTTTCGGTTAATTCCGAACGTGGCCAATCAGAATGGAGAAGTCCGAGGGCAATACAGCCTGCTTTGCTGAGCAGTGGGGTTGACAGCTTATCGAACAATGAATTTTCAGTTAATTTAAGCTGATTCAGAATTCAGCGTCAAAACCCAAGAGAAAATCAACATCATCTCATCTGGAGTCAAGCTCCCATGAGATTCCTCCAAACTCTACAACTGATGAGATACAACAGGAGATTCTCAAGCAACTAGCAGAAGCCTTTGATGACAGTGTCCTGAAAGCCAATGATTGGAGCACCGATGAAAATTGATCTTGTTCCTGACGCCAAACCCTGCCGCCGTATAAAGCTTATACTATTCCATTCCACTGGCGTGAACAAGTCAAAGCCCAACTCGATGACATGAAAATAAAGGGCATCATTGAAGCAGTGCCAGTCGGGGAAGCGGTTGACTGGTGCCACCCAATGGTCATAGTACCCAAGAAAGGCACAACGGAGCCCCGAATCACAGTGGATCTCACGGGACTCAATAAGTACGTGCGAAGACCAGTGTATCCAGTGAAAGTCCCAGGGAAGCCGTAGCAAGATCCGCCTGGAAATAAGTACTTCACAACCCTAGACGCACGGCATGGATACTGGCAAGTTCCCCTAGACGAGAGCAGCAAGAAGCTAACTACTTTCATCACGCCGTGGGGTTGCTTTCGCTATTGCCGCAATGTCATGGGACTTATCTCAGCAGGTGACGAGCATAACAGGCGGGGAGACGAAGCCATCAAGGGAATAAGCAACGTTGAGAAAATCGTAGAGGACATTCTCATTTATGACGACGACTTGGAAACCCATACAAAGCGCGTGATGGAAGTCATTCAACGTTTGTTTGGACCACGGAATGACGCTGAACGCAAAAAAGTTCAAATTTGGAAAACCGGATGTGGAGTGGTGTGGTTACAGAGTTAACCAGGATGGATACACACCGTCACCCCATCTCGTCCAGGCTCTACAACAATTTCCAGTCCCAACTTCCAAAACTGACGTGAGGTCATTTTGTGGACTCGTCCAGCAGTTCGAAGCCTTCTCATCTCGAATTGCTGAGCTAGCACTACCAATACGGGCACTCCTCCCGAAAAATGCAGCGTTTATTTGGGAACCTCTACACCAAAAAGCATTTCAAGAAATTATTCAGGAGTTTTCCAGTCCCCGAATTCTGGCCCAGTTTGACCCTTCACGTCCAGTTCGTCTGGAAACTGATGGCGCGCAGTCCAAAGGTCTGGGGTTCGCTCTCTGGCAGGAACAAAGCGATAACAGTTGGAAATTACTCCAAGCGGGTTCCAGATTCGTAACGCCAACCGAAGCCAGATACAGTGCTACCGAGATCGAGCTGCTCGCCGTCACGTGGGCCGTCAAGAAATGTCGCATGTTCCTTCTTGGGAAACCTTTCGAGCTCGTGGTTGATCATCGCCCCCTCGTTTCTATTCTCAACGCAAAACCTTGGATGAAATCGAAACCCCCGACTCCAGCGTTTGAAGGAAAAATTAGCTTGCTTTCGTCCGCAAGTTGTATGGAGAGCTGGAAAACAACACATTGTTGTCGATGTTTTCTCCCGTTATCCATCGTCTACCCCAACGCAGAAGAAGAGGAGGATTGTGACGTACCTACAAATTTTGCTGCGATTTTGAAGGATCCGGAAGATGGGACGGACATTTTGCAAGATCCTATCTTGTTGGCAGTAAAAGACGCAGGAAGCATATGCAGTGAGTATGGAAGACTCCTCCAGTTGATCAGAAACGGATTTCCAGAGCATAAACAAAACATGGACAGAGATCTGGCATCATACTTCAAAATCAAGGACGAGCTCCGGGTTGAAGAGGTATCATTATGTGGGGCAGAAGGATCCTGATACCAGAAGCGCTAAGACGTAACGTACTGGAAACTCTCCATGCATCCCACCAAGGTCAGGAGAGGACCCTTCGTCGAGCACGTCAAGCCGTCTTCTGGCCTAACATCTCCAATGATGTTAAAAATCTCGTTCGTGGATGCAACGAATGTTCATCTCGCTTACCATCCCAGCAGAAGGAGCCCATGCTTGTAGAGCAGTCGTGTACACGTCCATTTCAATGCGTTGGGGTGGACCTATTCAAATACGCTGGCTTCGAGTACCTCGTCATGGTGGACAAGTTCTCCGGATGGCTTAGCGTGGCCAAATGCGGCCACAGCGCAAACACTAGCCGCGTCATTCAGCTACTTAAACAAATGATGGTCAACGTAGGAATCCCCGAGAAACTCATCAGTGACAACGGACCCCATTTTCGAGCTTTGAGTTTAAAAACTGGGTCCGGAAGTGGGGCATTGTCCATGATCCTTCGTCTCCTCACTATCCTCAAGCCAACGGTCTAGCTGAGTCTGGCGTGAAGGCAGCGTCTCATCTCATCGCGAAGACATCACCAAATGGAGATTTGACACTGACGCCTTTCAACTCGGGCTCATGGAGTTGCGAAACACCCCAAGAGCTGATGGTCGCAGCCCAGCTGAACTCGTGTTGGATTCCCAATACGCACCAAACTTCCGCTACATCGAGCTCAGTTCGCTAAGGAGTGGAGAAAGCAAATGGCTGAGGCAGATACGCGTGCTAGCAGATTGAAAGAGAAAGCAGTCAGCCATTACAACACAACAGCCAGACCATTGCCCCACCTTACACGAGGAGAAATTGTTCGCGTGCAAGACCCCGTCACAAAGGAGTGGACCAGAGTCGGAGGTGATTGATGTCCACCACCGTGGCCGGAGCTATACCATCCGAACGGAGTCTGGTAGAGTCTTCTGGAGAAACCGGAAGTTCCTACGCCGTTATTACAAGGAGCAACACGCGAGAACGGAAGAGGAACCTGCAGGAGGATCGAACCACGGAGGTCTACACGTCTTCGTCGAGTACCGGAGAGGTTCACCGCTCAGATCCAGCTTGACCGGAGGTCAAACTCCAAAGGGGGCATGAGGGACGCTATCCAACCTTGCCCCAGACATCTGAGAACGGTCACGCGGTCAACTGAAGACACAGCACATGGGATGCCCAGCAGCAGCAGCAGCTAGTAGGATGTAGGAGATCATCATTATACTATTGAATCGATCGTCATGATCGTACTCATTCTTTGTACTGTCTCATTCATATACCTTGTTAGCGTTTATATTGATTGTAGTAAAGCTAACTTATCATTAATCTGAACCTGATTAGCAGCGCCGTTGTCTTATCATTTATCATCGCAACGGGCGCACCACAGTATACAAGGGGCAACCTAAAACATCAACTTTGTTATTGGAATGAGAAGAGTGCTCCGCTGCAATAAACATAAAAGTTTTCGGTAGCTTCATGTTTTGTGTCCTGCCATGGAAGCGTATTGACTGGTTTTCATCTCGTGGAAGAATTCTATTTTTATTGTCTAATATTTTGTCCTGAAAATTTGTAGCGAGCGCGCATACTTACCAGCCCTTATTAATATTTTCCGTATGTTTCTTTGCCATCGAATTTGCAAATAATTTACGTTTCATCTCAAATTTTGAGTTATACCCGCTATGAGCATAAGCCGACCAATGTCGTTACTTTAAATTTTCGAATGTTACCGGACCGTTCATACATAGGAGCATATACATTGTTTTGGAAAGACGAGGACATGAGTCATCTACGTAGGTTTAGCTTGTATTGTATAAGTTAAGATGAAAGCGCGACTACCGCAAAAAGGGCTGAACGGGAAAGCTGAGATCAAGAAGAAGGGCTGTGGAAACTACATACAAAATTTACTTTCACTTTCCTTTTCACAAAGCATAACCGTATACATTGGATTTTACAGAGGAAAATATGAAATCTAGAAAAAGGGATGCGTGTGGTACGCTCTGCAAGATCAAACGAGAAGGCAAATAGATTTTTATTTTCTGTCGCTGACAACTCCACACAACATCCTAATGCCATGGCTATTTTCGATGCATTTCATTTTACATTTAGTCAGGAAACCACTTTTACATTCCGGAGAGTCCTCAACAGACCAACAAAGTGGACAGCTGTGGACACAGGGCGGAATACCAATAAGGATGAGTTTGAGTAATTGAAGTGAAACGTGCCACCGCTTTTATACATGACATTGTCATCTTATCACAGAGTATTGACTGCGAGCAGCGCTCACGTACATATAAAATAGTCAGCACCACACACAACTCCCTGAAGAGAACGTTGGATTGATTCATATGTGTATCCGGGTCATAGTAAAACCACAAGAAGTTTTTGGTTTTCCTAGTTTCTCTCTCTGGCAGTAGACAATGTCATGCAAGATCCAATGAATTTCTGTTTTTAGAAGTATTGCTGATCTGATAAAGGGCTAGTTTGGACACACTGGAACATGGAAGTACTAAAGTTGGACTTTGAATTATGTAGTTGTTGTAGATAAGAATATATTTGCTCGAGTTGCTACAATGAGAAACGTAGTCAAGTATTTTTTGAGAAAGTGTTTTTCATGGGTATGTGGTGTTGCTTTGAATTGGTTTTGATACCACCATTATAATTGGAGAATCACTCTTCCTCCCTTTCTTTCAGTTATTTGCTCAATTTAACTGGAAATCAGTTTGACAAAATGATGTGGTTCGTTTGTTTTATTGATGGAGAGATACATCTTCTGCAAATAGTATGTAATGGGAATAACATCGATAGAGAGGCATATCTTTTTGCAAAGTCAACAATCAAATTTTGCTTGAATAAACTAACCGTAAAAGTAAAAAGTTAAGGCAGCTCAAACCGAAGTTGTATATAGGTATTAGGTGGATATAAAATGCCAAAGTTGATTGTTGACTTTGCCAAAAAGATATGCCTCTCTATCGGATGTTATTCCCATTACATACTTTTGCAGAAGATGTATCTCTCCATCAATAAAACAAACGAACACATCATTTTGTCAAACTGATTTCCAGTTAAATTGAGCAAATAACTGAAAGAAAGGGAGGAAGAGTGATTCTCCAATTATAATGGTGCGCTATCAAAACCAATTCAAAGCAACACCACATACCCCATGAAAAACACTTTCTCAAAAAATACTTGACTACGTTTCTCATTGTAGCAACTCGAGCAAATATATTCTTATCTACAACAACTACATAATTCAAAGTCCAAACTTTAGTACTTCCATGTTCCAGTGTGTCCAAACTAGCCCTTATCAGAATCAGCAATACTTCTAAAAACAGAAATTCATGGATCTTGCATGACATGTCTACTGCCAGAGGAAACTAGGAAAACCAAAAACTTCTGTGGTTTTACTATGACCCGGATACACATATGAATCAATCCAACGTTCTCTTTCAGCGGAGTTGTGTGTGTGCTGACTATTTTATTATGTACGTGAGCGCTGCTCGCAGTCAATACTCTGTGATAAGATGACAATGTCATGTATAAAAGCGGCGTGGCACGTTTCACTTTCAATTACTCAAACTCATCCTTATTGGTATTCCGCCCTGTGTCCACCAGCTGTCCACTTTGTTGGTCTGTTTGAGGACTCTCCGGGAATGTAAAAAGTGGTTTCCTGACTAAATGTAAAAATGAAATGCATCGAAAATAGCCATGGCATTAGGATGTTGTGTGGAGTTGTCAGCGACAGAAAATAAAAATCTATTTGCCTTCTCGGTTTGATCTTGCAGAGCGTACCACACGCATCCCTTTTTCTAGATTTCATATTTTCCTCTGTAAAATCCAATGTATACGGTTATTGCTTTGTGAAAAGGAAAGTGAAAGTAAATTTTGTATGTAGTTTCCACAGCCCTTCTTCTTGATCTCAGCTTTCCCGTTCAGCCCTTTTTCGGTAGTCCGCTTTTCATACTTAACTTATACAATACAAGCTAAAACCTACGTAGATGACTCATGTCCTCGTCTTTCCAAAACAATGTATATGCTCCTATGTATGAACGGTCCGGTAACATTCGAAAATTTAAAGTAACGACATTGGTCGGCTTATGCTCATAGCGGGTATAACTCAAAAATTTGAGATGAAACGTAAATTAATTGCAAATTCGATGGCAAAGAAACATACGGAAATAATAATAAGCTGGTAAGTATGCGCGCTCCTACAAATTTTCAGGACAAAATATTAGACAATAAAAATAGAATTCTTCCACGAGATGAAACCAGTCAAATACGCTTCCATGGCAGGACACAAAACATGAAGCTACCGAAAACTTTTATGTTTTTGCAGCGGAGCACTCTCTCATTCCAATAACAAGTGATGTTTTAGGTGCCCCTTGTATACTGTGGTGCGCCCGTTGCGATGATAAATGATATAGACAACGGCGCTGCTAATCAGGTTCAGATTAATGATAAGTTAGCTTTACTACAATCAAATATAAACGCTAACAAGGTATATGAATGAGACAGTACAAAGAATGAGTACGATCATGACGATCGATTCAATAGTATAATGATGATCTCCTACATCCTACTAGCTGCTGCTGCTGCTGGGCATTCCATGTGCTGTGTCTTCAGTTGACCGCGGTGACCGTTCTCAGATGTCTGGGGCAAGGTTGGATAGCGTCCCTCATGCCCCCCTTTGGAGTTTGACCTCCGGTCAAGCTGGATCTGAGCGGTGAACCTCTCCGGTACTCGACGAAGACGTGTAGACCTCCGTGGTTCTGATCCTCCTGCAGGTTCCTCTTCCGTTCTCGCGTGTTGCTCCTTGTAATAACGGCGTAGGAACTTCCGGTTTCTCCAGAAGACTCTACCAGACTCCGTTCGGATGGTATAGCTCCGGCCACGGTGGTGGACATCAATCACCTCTCCGACTCTGGTCCACTCCTTTGTGACGGGGTCTTGCACCGAACAATTTCTCCTCGTGTAAGGTGGGGCAATGGTCTGGCTGTTGTATTGTAATGGCTGACTGCTTTCTCTTTCAATCTGCTAGCACGCGTATCTGCCTCAGCCATTTGCTTTCTCCACTCCTTAGCGAACTGAGCTCGATGTAGCGGAAGTTTGGTGCGTATTGGGAATCCGAACACGAGTTCAGCTGGGCTGCGACCGTCAGCTCTTGGGGTGTTTCGCAACTCCATGAGCCCGAGTTGAAAGGCATCAGTTGTCAAATCTCCATTTGGTGATGTTTTCGCGATGAGATGAGACGCTGCCTTCACGCCAGACTCAGCTAGACCGTTGGCTTGAGATAGTGAGGAGACGATGGATCATGGACAATACCCCACTTCCGGACCCAGTTTTTAAACTCAAAGCTCGAAAACTGGGGTCCGTTGTCGCTGATGAGTTTCTCGGGATTCCTACGTTGACCATCATTTGTTTAAGTAGCTGGATGACGCGGCTAGTATTTGCGCTGTGGCCGCATTTGGCCACGCTAAGCCATCCGGAGAACTTGTCCACCATGACGAGGTACTCGTAGCCGCGTATTTGAATAGGTCCACCCCAACGCATTGAAACGGACGTGTACACGACTGCTCTACAAGCATGGGCTCCTTCTGCTGGGATGGTAAGCGAGATGAACATTCGTTGCATCCACGAACGAGATTTTTAACATCATTGGAGATGTTAGGCCAGAAGACGGCTTGACGTGCTCGACAAGGGTCCTCTCCTGACCTTGGTGGGATGCATGGAGTTTCCAGTACGTTTACGTCTTAGCGCTTCCGGTATGAGGATCCTTCTGCCCCACATAATGATGCCATCTTCAACCCGGAGCTCGTCCTTGATTTTGAAGTATTGATGC
>LJIJ01005853.1:0-10824 GCA_001718145.1 Orchesella cincta
CAACACTCTCTAGTGAAATTTTTGTTCTGAGAGGATTACTGTCAGAAATAAAAATTCTGGGTACTTGGGGAAACATGAAAATGTTATTAGTCTTTGTGGAGGTACACTGCTGACCTTGCACAGGGTTTGTAATTTTTTTTAAAATCCAGTATCTTTATGATACGGGTGTCACTACTGACGTGTTAAGTTTACCGGTACGGAATTTATAGGGATAGTTTACGTGGCCACGGAATTATGCTCGAATGGCTCATTGGACGAATATTTGCAAGCGAATTCGTCAACTACATCAGATTTGCAACTGATCAGATGGGCGTATGAGATTCCAGTAGCAATGGAATATATCAGCTCAAAAAATGTAATTTAAAAATATACATCGTTGAAACAATTGTAACAATATCACAATCAAATATTCCGTGCCTTCATCTTCGTGTCTAGATTGTACACAGAGATCTCGCGACACGGAATATACTTTTGACTGATAATCTAACGGCAAAGGTGACGGATTTCGGGTTATCTCAACGTTTGTATGAGCACATGGACAAAATAAAGCAAACAACTCCAGAACGTTTTCCGTGGAAGTGGATGGCAATAGAATCACTTAGAAAATTAGAATTTTCTACAAAATCTGATGTATGGAGTTATGGAATTACCTTGTGGGAAATATTTTCTTTGGGTAATGGTGCTGAGGACAAATGATTAATTCGAAGCTGTTCGGAATTTTGATAATGGAATTTAATAACCTTACCAATTTTCAAACTTTCAGGTGAATCTCCTTATGAAGGGCAATGCTTTGATGAAAATTTTGTCACAAGACTTGAAATCGGACTAAGGATGGACAGTCCTGCAAGGATGCCTTCTGAAATGTGCGTAATTTAAATTTTAAATATTTATGAAATTATGAAATAGAATTTTCAAGGAACCTTTTAGCTTTAACTTTTAAAACTCATATTTCTAGTGCGGAAATCATGTCTAGTTCATGGCATGGTGATCCTAGACAGCGTCCAAATTTTTCGGAAATTAAAACGCAGTTACTACCATTGTTCAAACGCGTTTTACCTACAGATGCCGAAGTAAAAGCATGTCTTGCCAGCCATGAAAGTTTACAAGATTCACCAATTAAAACACTACAACTTAACAATTACCTCCGCGTGGGTTACATTGATGTGGAGTGCATCATAGATAAAGAAAGATTTAACTAGAATAGTGAGCTACACAAGTTTACTCTATCTGCTTCTATAATTACTCAAACAATCCACTCAGTAACCTATTGAAGTTCTTATATATAGTAGAGCGAAAAAAATGTTAATAGGTATTGCAATACCACATTTATGTACCTATTTTTAAAACAAATGTCGAAAGTTTATACGTTTTTTCATTAGACCTTCTACGCTTTGAATAAACGCTTTTGTTAAGTAAAAACAGCATGACTAGAGCAAAAAACATTTATTCTTAACAAAATTATCATACAAAAATTGAGTTTTGGCATGCACTGACTGTATTAAAGAGTGTGACGTATGGGGATTGAAAAATGTGTTATATAAACTGGCACAAAATTTACCGCTATTTAGCTAGTTTCCATCATCTATATAAAAAGTGATTTTCCATCCTAAAAATTAGCACGTTGAAATTGACATATTTCCAAAATTTGTTTCGAATGAAACTTTAAGCAATACCTTTATCAATATCTTAGTTAGACGGCATTAGTTGCAAATATTATTATTTTATTAAATAATTTCATCAAAAAGATACGAGGTCCAACTCAGGGATCAGGATTTAATCTGTCATTCAGGTACGGTTCTTGCAAATATTTCATTTAAAATGATAACGCATAATCATCGAAATGTGTATCTACGTTTTGTCATAAGTTAAATAACTATGTATCAAAGATTCAAATATCAAACTGATCGTGTGATATATTCATGGGTTCTACTTTGGAAAGGATTGAAAGAACTACTATTTTATACATCACTTTCAATTTGAATTTGAAAACATCAATCTAGAAATTGGTTTATTTCCAGATCTCTACCGTCAGCATCAAAATACGTGAAAGTTATCCTATGCTTGGACAACGTGACATAGGGAAATGACACTGATGCCCTTCAATCTTAAGTTTTTTCTCGGGTGAAAATGAAAGCCCTTTTACATGATACTTCAAGTATACATTTATGCACTCAAAACTACACAACAATTGTTCAATGAAATTAATTAGTTAGTTCTCTCATTGCTCATGTGTTTGGTTTCAGCATCGTGTAGTAAAACAGACAAATGATGTGGATATACATAAATATAGTATGAATGTTACTTAAATAGCTGTGAGATGTTGCAGGTAATTTCAGTAATTTTGTTTGGTATTTTAGATGGTGCAATTAAGACTGGCAATTTAAATTTCTATAAATCTTTCCGTATAGAATATTTTAAATATACATTATCGATTCCGTTCAAACAACATCCACGTACTCCAACACCTATAGTGAAATAATGATAAATTTGCGTAATTCATATATCATAACACCGTCTATCATGAACAAATCAGTTTCAGTGGTGGAATTTACTCGGAACCACTATAATACTATTTGATTAGTAACAAGAAAATTTATTCTACGTTGGTGTTTGTATCATACTCCAAATTTTACCACCGCTTTATCTGCATTTGATTTCAGTTAATAATATATTAATGTCTTCTGTAATTATTGGTGAGCTAAGTATGAAGGAAAGATTTGGCTGCGATACAAAATAGTAAGCAAAGCAAAGCGATTGCTAAGGAAGTGAACCCGTTTTATGGCTGTCTGGATAAACAAATCTTATAACTGTGATAATGATTTGTTTAGTTTTCTTGCTGATGAGTCGCTCATATGCTTCTCTGGAAACGCGATGGCGAAACAGTTACAAAGTGTAATGTTGCCTATGTACAACCTGAATACTGAATATTCAGTAAAATTTCTTTGTCAGAGAACCATTGCATTTTTAATTGTCACAGGTCAAGAATCGTTCAAGTTTAAATTGCTTAATTTAATTAAAACATGAATGAATAACAAAAATGAAGTGAATTAGTCGTCTTCGATTTTGTAGTTCGTCAATGCTATCCAATAAGATTTAGTAAACGCATGTGTGCCAATCAATATGAATAACCTATTGAAGGTATTGCTGTTCCGTTTCAAGCTGGATCAGCATTTTATTACAAGCAAAGTTTGTTTTCAACCATTTTAATGCTAACAAAGCAGTACTGTTTGTGGGTCCTTTGGGAAGACGCTTTTTCTGAATTCGGCTGTACCTCTCCGTCGGTCCACATGAATTGCGTTGTATATCATTCGATGTAGACTGCACATCAACTTGACCCGACGATTGACTTGAACCAGCGAAATCGCACTGGAAATGGCTCTGACGAGGCTGGGAGTAATTCACCTAATGACAAAGGCGTCAAGCCATTTCCAGTGCGATTTCGCTGACTTGAACTATCTGCTGCGTCGACAACTTGGTTAATAGGTGTGAGTGCAGGAGGATTTTGGCTGTTAAGGGGAACCACACAGACCACATTGTTTCCGCTTACAACAGTCAGTTGGTTCGGGGCACAAACATGCTAAAACAAAAAGTATATACATTTTCGTACTTTAAAACTGGGTTAAGACCTAATTCTTTATCTCAATGGTCTGAGTGTTACTTCGTATTGATCCATGGGAAATGCCAAACAGTTCTGCCAAAAGATTGCTACAACAAACGGGAGATATAATGAATAAAACATTTTCATCTAAAAACTCAAACGAATATTGAAAAATAGTAACAGCTTAGAGTAAGAGTTAACAGGAACTTGTGGGCAACGTAGAAACAAGCGATGTAGTTTATATTGCTAGTTGGACAAACATTTTTGATAATGGCTTTAATGATTAGTCTGCTCGTTCTTGAACAACTGATGTTTTAGGAAGTAATTAAAAGTATAAAAAGTGAAAGGATATTTTGTTTACTTTATTGATACTCATAGGTTTACTACTGCTGTCGCATGTCCGTCAGAGGCTGTTTTTTTCACGGAACTAACCTCATACGCATTAGCGTACAGTGCTTTTCGAAGTAATGTCATTCGTCATTGTCATTAGTGTTATCGCAATAAAGAAGAATTCAGTTCATTTCATCAATCATTCACTTATCTGCACCCATTCAAACTGGTTAGGTTCGCGTTTTTGTTCAACGCTATGACTGAAATAAATATGACTTTTGATGGAAATAGCGTTTAGGTTGTTAATTGCAATTTTACCACCATACAAAAAACTTGAAATCTTCGCTGGGGATTGGGAACTTGACGCATCACGAACTTGAGGCTTTGTTTTTATGGATGAATTTAAAGTACGTCGGAGTAAGCAATCTCCTTTCCTACGGTTTTTTTTGTAAAATACTTTTCATACTATCAATAAAGATCGTCAGTGATGGATGAATTGCCGTGAATTAAAACTAGACTGCATGTATTTATTAGCTTGACATAGAGCACAAACGACGCATATCGGGAAAAACGTCAAGAGAAAGCATAATGCCAACATCAATACAACTGTACTTAATGAATCATGAGTTTTAATTTCCGCAGTGGTTTGAATAAATAAAGACGTTTTTGGTTAAAATGTGGTATTATTATTACTTTAATATGAGGTGTGATTAATATTACTTAATTATTCTTATTAATTATTGTGATTAATATTAATATTACTTTAATGTGATTGCATTCAAAATTGGGAAAAACTTGAACAAATAACACAACCTTGAGTGAGCTATGCAAACCCAACACAAACATCCTGAAATGCAAGGTTTGTGTACATATTTTTATTCATAATTTCGGTACATGTCAACAAGTTCACTGAAAATGAATAAGGTCCTTTCGATATGGCTTCAAACTCAGAAAAAAATGTATTGGGCTTGATGAATTCTTCCAGTATACATGAGGTGTTTAAGGAATTGTCTAATACTGGTTATCATAATATCTTCTGAAACCAGTTCCACTACAACTATGTAATGTTGAATACCAGTGTATTCCAATGGAAAATTCATTTCAGGTCTGATATTGAGATAGGAACTCTGTACTCTATTTTAGTTTACATAATCTGAGCATTCCAACTATTTCCCATTAAAACGAGTTCAGGATTATTTCCAAAATCAATTCCTGACCTTTCCTTCCGTTGAAACAAAAATCACGTTAAGTTCAAGAACAATTCCGGAATGCTCCAGCTTTGTTGATGAAACTGATCAAAGATTTATTGAATACTTAAAAATCTGATTAGTCAATATAAAATCAACATCAGTTCTCTTTAGAAAATTGCTGTCATTTCACTGTCGTGCAGACTGCTAGAGTTGATGTTCAAATCTCCTTTATTTATGAGAAACAAGCGTCTAGAGTACATTAATCCCGAAAATCCTATTGCTTGACTGTAATAACCTAACGTTAGACAGAAAATAAATAATGAATACTTTCTGCATTAGGTTTCTGCCCCCACTCAATTACTTTGCATCGTGGCATATGTCATTATGATGGAGACCTGTACATGCATATAAGATCGTGCTGGAGGGAACACTTAATTACAGTTGATTCTGAAAAATCAGTTGACAAAAACCATTTCATTACGTTATCCTATGTCTTATATCTTATTCCATCAATCCAAATACAAAAATGATTGTACTCACGCATCACATTACGACATTTCGATCTCATATAAAAAGCTTATACATACAATCTACTTTAGTTCTTTAAGGAAATTCAAACGTTACTCACTCTGTTGACCTTTCTGATATTAGAGCCGTCTTTTGCAGACAACCTCACATAATGGGGTCCCAGTGAAAATCCTTGTATTATTTCAACTGATACTTGCGTTAAAATTTGTATCAACAACTTCTGGGAATTTAGAAATTAATCAAGAGATTATAAAAACGTGCTGATTAGCACTATCACGCAGTTGGGGCGTAGTGAAACTTTCTCAGTTTCATCTGGTTTGGATTTCAACAGGAAAGAAGAACACTCAATTTTAAATCTGTCGCAAGAGCTTTAAAGAGCAGCATTGGACCATGTCTACGATGATTCTACAAATGGAACAATTTGCAAACAGGCGCAGACAATTAAATTTAAAAGGACTTCTCCATTTAAAAACCCCAGCATTCAACAATTTTGTGGTGGTGGAGCTGTTTTCAGAGGAAATCGGAGCATCCAATATTGGCCGCTTTTTGAAAAATCTCATGTTTCCTGGAACAATAAACAGAGCTCATTTTATCTTCATAAATAGGCCTCCTTTCATTTCTGACAGTACCTTTGATATGTATCAAAATAAAATTGTGTTGTGTCCACGAAAGGAAGTTGGGGCAACCTGCATCATTTCTAAAACTTGGTGTTTCCACTGCCAAAGAAGTTACTCCTCCTTTCGAAATATGATCTCCAATCGAAACAACTCATTCGCTATACCTTCTTCCTTCTTGCATCACAATTTACATGGACGAAAACTTCTCTATTTCAGCAGTAACGCTTTAAACCTGCGGGAACAGCGGATTTTGGTATCAGTCCCATACTTTCATCATACTACTCTTTCAAACGAAATTTTGTATTGTTGCCTGTCCTCATTCAAATGAAAATCAAACAAGAAACTGAAGCAGACACAAAAACTTTGTCCGCAATCAATAACAACTCATCCACATCTACAGCCCGGAAATACATAGAATTTTTGGAGAAAGTTGAGAAAGAGAAAATGGCTCTTGCAATCGATCTGAATCCATTTCCATATATTCTACCAAAATTAGGCTTCACAAGGGTCCACTCACGCGTCACATGGGTTTACGTAACCGCAGTCAATTTACTCGTGCAGGCGAGCATTTTCTGTTACTGAATGGTACATTGCAGTCGTCTACACTTGCCTACTTCTTACAGGAATTACAATATTCTCTTACAAAAAAAGGGAAACTGGGAGAATTCTCGAGTTTTTGAGTTTGCAAAAATGGATGGATTTTAGCTCCTCATGAAAGCAGCATTATTCACCAAAGCCTTGACAAAGCTCTCGAAATTAAAATACGAGGTCGTCGTCACACCTGGGAACTTTTGCAGTGGTATGGTTTACATTCAGCATGTCCGCTCTTTACTTTGTTGAAATTCATTTGACTACGCAGGCTTTGACACCGTTTTCGACTTGCCCCAATCCAGCCACTTGAAGAACTACTTGAAAATCCGGATTTTAAGATCGGAGTCTTTTCCAAGAAGGACTGGTGGGAAGATATTCTCAAGAAGACCAAGTTTAAATCATATTTTTCTCGCTTTGAATATCTGACATCACAACAGGAATGCGTGACGCTGGTTCTTGAGAGGACAAAATTTGCATGCTTTATTCAGCAAGATCTTCTTCTCCTGCTGATGTCACAGCTTTCCAAACAAGAACGGAGAAAGCTCATCTTCAAAGAGTTTGTGTTGGCGCGATCGGGATCTGGGAAGTGTTATGGCTTCGTGAAGGATTTCCCATGGGCTGATAAACTTACTTCGGTTGTATCTTGGCTTGCGGAAGAGTCCGGGTTGACCACATATTCTATACAGGCGTTCATGAACCAAAATCTTGCTCAGATACAGAAGGTGAATAAAAAGGAAGCAAAGAGTAAAAGGAAAAGATGAGGGTGGACATCAACTCGTTGATTTGTGGCCGATATTGAGGTGTATCCTTGGGTCATCTTAGTTTGTAGCCTTGTATTTGCTTTGGAATGGATTTATAAAAAATTACAGGTGACCTTCATAAGAATTAAGGAATGGAATAGTAAAAAATCGAAAACCTCCTGTTCAGACGGAAACTCTACATGTACAAAAAATAATTGCTTCACTTGCTTCTTACTTCTCAACCTCATAAATAAAGACTAGTTAAATCCATTAATTGTTGTGGCATATGTTTTAAGAAGTAATTTGCTAACTAAATATAAATTTTTAACGTAAAAAACGAGTTATATAATAAGCATTTATTTACTCATTTCATGTTTATTTCTTAAGATAAAGTGAAACAAACAAATCAATAATGGATTTAACTAGATTTATTTATGAGGTTTGAGAAGTAAGAAGCAAGTGAAGCAATTATTTTTTGTACATGTAGAGTTTCCGTCTGAACAGAGGTTTTCGATTTTTTATATTCCATTCCTTAATTCTTATGAAGGTCACCTGTAATTTTTTATAAATCCATTCCAAAGCAAATACAAGGCTACAAACTAAGATAACCCAAGGATACACCTCAAATATCGGCCACAAATCAACGAGTTGATGTCCACCCTCATCTTTTCCTTTGCTCTTTGCTTCCTTTTTATTCACATTTTGTATCTGAGCAAGGTTTTGGTTCATGAACGCCTGTATAGAATATGTGGTCAACCCGACTCTTCCGCAAGCCAAGATACAACCGAAGTAAGTTTATCAGCCCATGGGAAATCCTTCACGAAGCCATAACACTTCCCAGATCCCGATCGCGCCAACACAAACTCTTTGAAGATGAGCTTTCTCCGTTCTTGTTTGGAAAGCTGTGACATCAGCAGGAGAAGAAGATCTTGTTGAATAAAGCATGCAAATTTTTTCCTCAAGAACCAGCGTCACGCATTCCTGTTGTGATGTCAGATATTCAAAACGAGAAAAATATGATTTAAACTTGGTCTTCTTGAGAATATCTTCCCACCAGTCCTTCTTGGAAAACTCCGATCTTAAAATCCGGATTTTCAAGTAGTTCTTCAAGTGGCTGGATTGGGGCAAGTCGAAACGGTGTCAAAGCCTGCGTAGTCAAATGAATTTCAACAAAGTAAAGAGCGACATGCTGAATGTAAACCATACCACTGCAAAAAGTTCCCAGGTGTGACGACGACCTCGTATTTTAATTTCGAGAGCTTTGTCAAGGCTTTGGTGAATAATGCTGCTTTCATGGAGGCTAAAATCCATTTTTTTTGCAAACTCAAAAACTCGAGAATTCTCTCCAGTTTCCCTTTTTTGTAAGAGAAATATTGTAATTCTGTAAGAAGTAGGCAAGTGTAGACGACTGCAATGTACATTCAGTAACAGAAAATGCTCCGCCTGCACGAGTAAATTGACTGCGAGTTACGTAAGCCCATGTTACGCGTGAGTGGACCCTTGTGAAGCCTAATTTTGGTAGAATATATGGAAATGGATTCAGATCGATTGCAAGAGCCATTTTCTCTTTTCAACTTTCTCCAAAAAATTCTATGTATTTCGGGCTGTAGATGTGGATGAGTTGTTATTGATTGCGGACAAAGTTTTGTGTCTTCTTCAGTTTCTTGTTTGATTTTCATTTGAATGAGGACAGGCAACAATACAAAATTTCGTTGAAAAGTAGTATGATGAAAGTATGGGACTGATACCGAAATCCGCTGTTCCGCAGGATTTAAAGCAGTTACTGCTGAAATGAGAGAAGTTTTCGTCCATGTAAATTACATGCAAGTTTGAAAATAAGGAAGAAGTATAGCTAATGAGTTGTTTCGATTGGAGATCATATTTTGAAAGGAGGAATAACTTCCTTCGGCAGTGGAAACACCAAGTTTTAGAAATGATGCACGTTGCCCCAACTTCCTTTCGTGACACGACACAATTTCCATTTTATTTTGATACATATCAAAGGTACTATCGGAAATGAGTGGAAGGCCTATTCCTACATTGGGTTTCAAGTTTATGAAGATAAAATGAGCTCTGTTTATTGTTCCAGGAAACATGAGATTTTTCAAAAAGCGGCCAATATTGGATGCTCCGATTTCCTCTGAAAACAGCTCCACACCACTAAATATTGTTGAATGCTGGGGTTTTTTAAATGGAGAAGTCCTTTTAAATTTTTCTGCGCCTGTTTGCAAATTGTTCCATTTGTAGAATCATCATAGAAATTCGAAATGCTGCTCTTAAGCTCTTGTGACAGATTCAAAAATTGAATGATGTCTTCTTTTCCTGTGAACCAAACCAGATGAAACTGAGAGAAAAGTTTCACTACGCCCCAACTGCGTGATAGTGCTAATCAGCACGTTTTATAATCTTCTGATTAACTTCTAAATTCACAGAAGTTGTTGATACAATTTTAACGCCAAGTATCAGTTGAAATAATACAAGGATTTTGATCTGGGACCCATTGTGAGTTGTCTGCAAAAGACGGCTCTAATATCAGAAAGGTCAAAAGAGTGAGTAACGTTTGAATTTCCAGAAAGAACTAAAATAGATGTATGTATAAACTTTTATATAAGAACCGATGTAATGTGAAGCGTGAGTACAATCATTTTGTTCTTGGATTGATGGAATAGATATAAGATATAGGATAACGTACTGAAATGGTGGTTTGCCAACTGATTTTTCAGAATCATTTGTAATTCAGTGTTCCCTCCAGCACGATCTTGTATGCATGTACAGGGTCTCATCATAATGACATTGGCCACTATGCAAGTAATTGAGTGCGCGGGGCACCAATCCAAAACAGAAAGAAATTATTTATTTTCTGTCAACATTAGGTTATTACAGTCAAACAATAGGATTTTCGTGATTAATGTACTCTAGACGATTGTTTCTCATAAAATAAGGAGATTAGAACATCAACTCTATCAGTCTGCACGACGCAGTGAAATAACAGCAATTTTCTAACGAGAACTGATGTTTATTTATATTAATTGATCAGATTTTGAAGTATTCAATAAATCGTACGTTTAGTCGTAGGTTTCTTAAAAATAAACGACAAAGTCGCGCTTACCAATCAAAATTATTCTGCTACTCCTACCTTCCATTTTATTGTTGCATCAGTTTGATCAGTTTGATCAACAAAACTGAAAGCATTCCGGAATGTTGGTGAACTAATGTATTTTTTTGTTTCA
>LJIJ01005854.1:0-10820 GCA_001718145.1 Orchesella cincta
ACATCGCAGACGACGGGAGTATATAATTATAGTTTACTTTCACCAACCCAATTGTGGTCAAATGGCTGACAAACAGTTTATTATTTATTAACGGTATGATGGGTGGTTTATAATGACAATTATCTATTGTTGATCAAACGCGGTAGTTATATGGATGCATTGATAAAGGTACATTTACAAACATTTCTTTTATTCCTGAAACTGTCCTTGAAGTTTGTAAACAATTGTTTACAAACCAAATTCTAACGACTGAATACATGCAAATTTAACTCTATTTATAGTTGTATAACAGTTTAAAAAATATGATGGGATATAATTGAAAGCCGAGAAAGTATCATGAAAATAGTGAAACCAACCTTATTTAGATAAAAATTTATATTATTAACAGATTGACAATTTGTACAAGTGAAAAGCTCAACAGATTGATTGGGGTAAGTTGATCCACAAAATTTACGGATCCCAAAGCAACTTTCAGTGGAACCAGAGATTTCAAATATTTTCGACTCCATTTTCTTACACTACTTTCTCTCATGCATGGAACAACTTTCACCCTCAAAAATTCAATAACGTCCTTTGAATCTTTGTAAATTTTTGCAAATACACCAAAGTAAATCAACATTACCCCAGTAGTCATTTGTGCGATCGCGTAAAACAGGAGTAACTCTGAAAACGCTAGGCTACTTCCCAGTGATATTAGCACAAAAATTGCAATTACAAAACCCATTATGTCTCTTGATACATAATTGTAACTATGAGAACATCTTGTTGAATACAATTAAAATATTTTGTGAGAATCTGGAGTTCCCTATAAATTAGCAGAGGTTGAGTAACTCCAGATTTTACACTTTCGGTTGCTCTTTTCTTAAATAGTTTTAGATATACACATAAGCAGTAACTTTGTGGAAATGATAAGGAGAGAGCGTAGTAAACGAGCATTCCAAGCGCATCAATATTTAGCCACAAAGTTGTGAGGCAAACTAAAGCCAAGCTGACATTTGAACTGTAGGACCATTTACTACTAGAATCATCGCATTCTGGAAGAAAGAAGCCGAAAGTAGCAGAATGGCATGGAATGTACCATCGTTGCAAAACGTACATAAGTTCCATAACCGGAGTGCTGAACATCCCGCATAACACAAACAACTTAATCAAGCGTGTTTCAAATGGTTTTAATAGTTGACTCGTTGAAGAACCTAACAAAATTTTTAAACTTTTAACAGTAAATTTTCAATAATCAACGTGATATTAATTTATTACATACCAGACATGTGATGACGTTCAAACTGCAATATTAAATTAAAAAACTCAACAATCCTGGAAGCTCGATTTGTCATCATCATTGTACTAAATAAATGACAATTGTAGTTGCAGCATAAAGAAAACTTAAGATTGAATTGATCCTAGGCTCCTTTCCTACGTTGTAAATTAGTTGCAGTAAAACTAGCGTTGTGTTTATAAACCAAAGTGTTTTTTGGTAGTGTAGATAAAAGCTTTAGGGCTTGTGGAAGATGTTATTATCAAATGGTTATCCAATGTTAAGGTAAATGGAGATGTACCGTAGAATTGTTGTTGTTTTAGGTGTTCTCGAATATACGGTAGCAGATTTTCTTGGAGAAGCATTTTTCTTTGAACGATTTCTTAGAATAATGGGTGTGATATCACAAATTAAAGTCGAACGCTATTGATGCAAATTATATAAAATATACATGAAACGATACTCACAAATAGCTTCCGTTAATGAAAAAGGTACATACTTCATTTAATATAATATAATTTATTTACCAATTATAACTAGCTTCCATCTTCTACAAGCTGGGCTCATATTGTATAAATTGTACAGTTTAGTTTTCTACCATTACATTAAATATATACCCTCTTACATGAGCAAAAGATTGACGATTTGAGTAAACCCAAAATCGAATAAGTTTATGGGGAAAAGCTGACTAACATAATTTACCGTTCCAATATTAACTTTGAGCGGTTGAAGTGAGCGCACATATCTTCTCGACACCTTCGCATTCTATCCTGCTTACCAGAGTAACTCCTCGCTGTCTCAGGGGCCGTCCATTTCAAACATAACGGTGTTATGGTGGGTGGGGTGGGTACGCGGGAAGCGTTACGGAGCGTGACAGGGGTGGGTGGGTGAATAGAGCTCAGCGTGACGGTTTTGATAAACCTGCAAAATTACTAATCAGCTTCGTGTCATAAATTATTTCTCACTCGGTCATCATTTTCGATTCGCCCTTACTTTACTATATATTCTCAAATATCATGTAGTTTAGAATGATTTTTAAATGTTTCATGTGGTATTTAAATAATCTGCATTGATAGAAAAATTTCTTGTGAAATGGGGAAGTAATTCATTTCTTCGCTTAGCGCCAAATGTCAACTAATTATTTGACGGTTTATCTTTTATATAAAGTTTAACGTTTGTGGATTGAAAGTGATGCGGGTTTATTCTATGTTTTAAATACCTTTACCAGTTTTATATGGCTGTGTCTATTCTAAATTGAATTCATTTGATGTCCAAAGTCTAATAGAATGTCACATAAATTTAGCAGTAATTTTATATATTTAAGTAAATGCAAATAATTGATTCTGTCGTTAAATATCATGCATGCAATGTACTGTTTAGGAAATCTACATAGGTTTAGGATAAATATCTTTAGGTAAAGTATGTGTTCATATATACGTATATGGAACATCATAGCGTTACGTGACGGAAGGGGGTGGGTGGGTTCAGGCTAGCGTGCCACAAGCGTTACAAGGGTGGGTGGTGCCCTGAAAATCGCCGTTTTAGCGTTACATTTGAAATGACTTGGACTTACACTTTAATAACCTCCGTTGAATCCGTATTAACCCTTGCAAATACACCAAAGTATACATAAATATAGAGAAACTGTTGAATAGACACTAAAAGAAACATGAAAAGTTCATTCAATGCAATATCTCCTCCCAAAGCAATTAAAACGTAATTTCCAATAACAAAAATCATCACAACTAGATAAAGGTAGGCTCCCATGAGCGCGTCTTGTTGAATGCAATTATAGTAGCGCACAGCAGTTGAAGTTCCCTGTACATTAGCAAGCCCTTTCTGTCTCCACTTCGCAGTTTATCCACGGCATCCTGCCGAAATAACTTGATATACACACACAAGCAAAGGATAACGTGTTGTTGTAATAGACATAGCTTCCAAGCCCATCCAATATTCAAATATGCGGCTTAGAAGGACATGACCTTTCTAATTCCCTGATTTCAGATGTCTTTAGGAGATTCGGTTGAGTACCAAAGACAACTTTTCAATCCTGCAAATTTCCCTGATCCCATGGAAAATCGGTTCATTGCCAAATTTATTCTTTGTAACTGTTTGAATCCCAAACTGGGCAGTGTTTGTCGCAATTTCTCATCCTATGTGTTTCCAAAGACTGTTGTAAATCTTTTCATTGCTGGAAATTGCACCTTCAACACATTACAAGCAGTGTTAAACTTGTGAACGAATGCGATAGTAGCACTATTGGAATGTATTGTCGGGAGGAATTTAATTCACCTAAAGCTGTGAAACAGGACCATATTTTTGGATTTAGATTCCTAAATACAACGAATTTTAACGAGAGTCTTGAAAAATACAGGTGTAGGGCCGAAAACGTACCGAATGTTTTTGAAGAGGTCGCCATTGAGCTTACAACGGATACCAATGCCGTTGAAGGTGAAAGTCAAAATTTATTCTGAAAACAAAATTTTTCATCCTTCGAATAATCTTGAAAGTTATCTAGCTGCATCAAATAAATTTGCCTGCCGAGGAAACCAAGATTTTGCTAACATATTCCGCTCAGCGTGGATGGAATTACAATGTGGCAAATCATTTGGGTTTTTCCAAAATGCCAATGGATCTACTTTCTGGAAAGCAGGCTCAACAAAAGCATTCAGGGATCTAGACTCGTTAACATTTTCAATTGATGGAAAATGTAATAATGTATTCGTTTGTGAAGATCGATGGAGTTTAAATGAGCAAGCGATGAATGTACAAAGCAAAGAAAATTGGCTTCAAAACATCAGAATGTTATAATGAACTAGATTCGATACAAATATACTTGAAACTGAGCTTTAAATTTTTATGAACCTTAAAAATTCCTAGAAACTCCGTTATTGAGCGCATTCGGAGAAGAATTTAGCAACAAACTGGAAAACCAAACATATACATTGTTAACTGTTGAATATAATGGGAAATGGAGTGAAGCGGTGGAAACTTCATTTTGGCTATTACCAGAAATGATTTTGCGAATGGATCCAAATCTGTAGTGGAATATTTGCATAATGCTGGTAACTGCGAGCATCTAGCTTATTGCATACAAAAGACAACTCATTCATAATTCAAAAGCTAAAAATATCATTTTAATTTATAATAAAAATATTTACAAAGCCTCAAATGGTTGGAGTAGGAACATGCTATAAAAATTAAATTTGCGGCATTTTGACTATTGGGGTAATTTTAGCATGAGCATTTATTCCTTTCTTTGTCTCGTTTTGGGTGGACAGAAAAAAGTTAATGAAACGGGTCGAAATGAACAGTTTCATACGACGGGCGATCCAAATTTTTCTCAACCATATGGATACAATGTTAAATATGAAAATACAGTTAACCAATCTGGAAAATGTTAAAATAAGTAGTACGCTGAGTAATAGCATTGGAATAGATTCATCTTGGGTATAATATTGACAACGAATTATAATAATAAAAAACTTTTTATTACGGAAGTAAATGAAAAATGTTGGTTTATATTCGCAATTTTATCTAGTCAATTATGCCATGCTAATCCGTAGAAATATTTGAAGCACGTCATTGGCATCACTCATTTGCGTACCATGAATGATAATTCGAAGCATTATGAAACTCATGAGGTTGAAATATCCCCAAGTCACAATTGGCATGCACTTGAGAAGAAGAAAAAGTAAGTCGTTTGTTGTTGCATGAAAGCATTCCGCAGTAAAATCTATGTATTATATATCATGGTTTGGAAAACACAAAGATGAACATATTTCTTGGGAATAATTTACATATTGTGCGCTCACATCTCCTTAAACAAACAGAAGATCATTCTACGTAGTCTCATAGCTTCAAAAGTAATGTTCATGCTCATGAAACTTCTTAATGCAGAAGCATAATGCATAGTGATAAGAAAAGTCCATGCAGAGGATGGCGAGTATCCCTAATACACTAATTAGATTGATACATCATCCATTCCTTATCACGGTCTATTGTAATGTAAATATGATGATCATGGTGTTTCTTATCTTTTCTAATTAGCATAAAAGGGATACTCGACATTTTCTGACTCAAATTACATTAACTATATATTGGTACCCAGAAAGCGTGAACCATACACGTACAGGTCTGGGCTTATCTCTTCTATAGATCATAATCAAACGTCGTTCTACTTCGTTAGCATTGTGATGTTGGACAATGTTGGTCCAAACCGAATCCCATGGGGCTTCCACTTCCAAGCACAGAATACATGTGTAAGAATGCTCCATGTTGTTTTGAGGAATTGCTTGTGTTTATTACTTCAAATTCATGAAGGATAAGTCGTCTTAGGAGCTTCTGAAACAAGAGCCGACAAGATCAAACTGACTAACTGAAATTGGTCATCATTTCTTTCAGAAATTTTGTGAAAAGTCCACGCTCTCAGCCCATTTCTAAATTTTCAGCTCAAACCTACTAGGTTTTCCTAAGAAATATAAAAAACACTTAATTTCCTTCCTTGTTTTCGTTTGGAACTCAACTATTTCGTGCTCACTTGTGATTTAGGAGTTAGTTTCTTTAATTTTGAATCGTATTTAAAGTTACGCCAGAATTCTGTAAGAAAGTAACCATTTGTTTTAGTTCAGGACTAATATTGGAAGCCGAAGATGCCTCCATTAGGCGCACCACTCCCCCCGCCTCTACCAGTTTCCAAGCGGTGGTATATCTATGCCGAAAGTGTGGGGATGGCAAGTCCTACACTGCTGAGCAGTGTGACGCCCACAGAAAATGGCACAAGGAATGTGATGCGAAGGCTCAGCGCAATCTTCGGTCATCTGACAGGTAATTATCAACTTCATTTAATAAATTAGGCAATCATTTGGGACATTTCTAATGACTAATTTCCGTCTTTGATTGTTAATTTTTAGGCACCCTTTCTTTGAAGAAATTCCTTCATCCTCCGAAACTGTTCGTGTTCCTGGAAAGAGGACTGGAGCAGCGTCAACTCCAGATGATGCTCCAAAGAAGCGCCGTTCGAACAAGGCGTTCGACACCGGTTTGATTGGGTAAGCTAATAATATAAATGATAAATTATAAATTGAATTAAAAATAGTTAAATTCTAAATGCTCATAATTTATTTCCACATTTTTATTCCAGAAACTGGATTCGTGGCAAAAGTGGATAAGTCGGGTCGGAACAACAAAAAACAACTCCCACACAACACCTCCGTTCCATCTTATCTTCTCGTCAAAAACCATTAAACTATTTTATTAATGTGAATATCCATAGTACAGTTTTTATTTTTAACATATTGTGTTAAAACTCCAATAAGTTTTTTATACCTTTCGTACATGTTTTTTTCGCGACTTAAATATTTTATGCTTAATCTCCACAGTCCACCCCAGTGATCTTATCATTATTATCCATCAACGTCTTAAATATCTAATTTTCAACAGTGTGAAAATCATTGAGGCTTAGGTTTAGTGAAAATAGTCCAGTGAAATATAATATAAGTGATTAAAATTATGTTACCAACGAACTTAATTTATGTCATAGTGTTTGTAAACTATTGAGAGCCGAAGAATAAAAGCTTACGTAATTATATTGTAATCTAAAAACGATCATATGTACAACCTCTGACATTTTATTCCTTCTTGTTCGCATTTAATTGTTTCAACAATTTAACGACATTCAACGTTTTTAGCTTACGATCCATAAAATCCTCGTGTGTGTTATATTTTTGACGGCAGCAATTGTTTTTTCCTTTAAGGGGTTATCAGTTAGATTGTTTCATTAGTTAGTTAGGCTACATTAAACTATAAGACACTTTCCTTAATTGGTTTGGTTTAGAATGAATGCTCAAAAGAAGTTGGGTGGAGTCCCTCCAGCACAAAAACCTGGGGATAGGAAGGTCACCCTCCCTAGCACAGTGGCTGCAAGACGAAACATCAAGAATGGGAGTGAAAAGACTGGCTCCACTTCCAAACCGGATCTCAAGGTTACGACGCTCCAGAAAGGAGGTTCTGACTACAGGTCACCAGGAGGACAACAGACACTGTCAAGAACCAAACCAGGAGGAGCAGTCACGCTGAAGCCAGGACCGTCAGTTTCGTCAAAGAATGTTCCTCGTACAATCAGCTACGGTCACTGCCGGCAACCAGAAAGGGAAGTCCAAAATCAACAGGTGTCATCTCACGAAAGGAGCCTTCCAGCCTCGCCACCTGCTGAGCAAAAGGTCCACCGTCAGCCTCAGTCACTTTCCAAAGGAGTTTTAACCCCAACGCGTAAAACACCGACCCGTGGGAGTTCCAGTTCGGAAGTCTCTCACGCGGGAGTTCCAGGTACTCGTAGGTCGTTGACTCGTGTTGCAGTCCCTTCCATTTCCAGTTCAAAGAAGCTATCGCCAAAGAAAGAGCAGAAGGACGAGTTGAACAAGCGCAGAGCCTGATTACAAACTTGAAGCTTAAAGTCGAGGAGTTGGAAGAAAATTGCGACTCAAGTCCAAGGTAATTGTCACTAAATGGGGTTGATTTGGAGGTGTAAAGCCAGATAAAATTTGTAAACTTAATTTTTAAAAAATAGGATGAATCTGATTCTGATACGAATCTGCCTGACGTTAAAACCAAGCTGCAGGAGGCGATGAAACGTATTGAAAACCTTCAGCTCGATAATGAAACGCTTCTTCAACAAATAGAGACTTTAAAAGTTGAACACCAGCGTGAACTAGATGCAACCGTCCAAGACTGTGCCACAGTCATAAAATGCGGGGTCAGCTTTTGGGACGAGAGCAAAGCGGAGTGTGAAGAACTGAGGAGGAAAAACTCCGAGCTGGAGTCCAAGTTGGAGAGCCTTCTCCTGGAGTCTGGCGTCAGTAAAAAGGAGCAGAAGCTGAATGAGCTGCGAAAAACTTCAGGCGGAGTGTCAATCAGGAACGCGCTTCTCAAGTGGTGTCAAAACTGTGTCAAAGATGTAGACCTTGAAATCACAAACTTCAGCAGCTCCTGGGCCGACGGTTATGCTCTTTGTGCTGTGCTACATAGTTTGGATAAGGGATGATTGATTTGAGCAAAGTGGACAAGGCAACTCCTCAGCAAAGGTTCGAGGTTGCTGTCGCTGCGTCTAAGAAGATGGGAGTTAAGGCTGAATTGGTGAGTGGTCTTAATTATGATGATTAAAGTGATTTTAGAAGGGTGGATGTATTAAATACTCTTGATTTATCAATTTTTAGGACATTCAATCCATCCTCAGCTCTGGGAATCCGCCTTGGGAGCTCGTGATGTCGTATGTGTCTGAAATTTATGCTGCTGCTTCGAAATAAGGAAGTTTTCTGTTAATAAAAATATCTTGATACTTCAAAAATCCATTTTTATCATTCCGACACGTTTAAAGAGTACAGTAAATTATTTACAAACGAGAACAAAATTAAATTGGAGGTTAAATGAGTTAAATCGCATAAAGCATTTAAATTTTGAACGGAGACTCTCCTCCTTCAGGGAAGGAACTTGTTTCTTCTAGTGGAACCGCACCAAACTGATAACTAGAGGATGGAGAGGGATGCGCATCATCATCATCAAGATACAGCTTCCGCTTCATCGTCCTTGTGTCACAATCCTTATCAGGGACGCTGTGCAAAGCTCGATAGATTGGTTCATACTCCCTCAACTGATCCATAAATCCGTTATTCACTCTGATAGAGTAACGCTTACTCTTGACCAGAGACGATGCCTCATTCAGCGAGACCCCAAACCTAAAAAGCATTTAATTTTAATCATGGGATATTCTTTTTGATAAATGACGGCGATAAGATTAAAACTTACTTTGACATGATGTACGCCAAGACGAGTGCAGCAGAACGGGAGTTTCCGGTGCTTCCATGAACCAGAGCTTTGCCCCCGTTGGGATAGACACTCGTCGATAAACGCGTTGACAGTTTTGAAATGCGGGATGATACTTTCAGTGTCGCTATCTGGAAAGCCATAAAAAAGCGTCACTATCATTCGTATTCAAACTAACTAGCATAGTTTTAAGCAAAGATACTCACCCATTATCTCAACAATGAGATATTTAAAATGATCAGGATGATTGGCTCGAATTAGATTTCTCTCCATGAACTGCCTCACAACAACCACGTGAGTTAAGCCAGCCTCCTTCATCTCATCCAGTTTAGCTCGGGAAGCACAAGCGTAGGGACCTGAGAATTAGGATAATTTTTATAAAACTTAATCAACTTTTTCTATTTACTTTTATTGTAGGGGATTTTCTTACCTAAAAAGAGTCCAGGTATAATTTCCTGCATATTTCGTCTCATGTGATAGAGCCACTCTTCGGCCACTTGTCCTTTGGAGGAAGGAAGCGGGGGATAATTTGGCACTGGGTAGCGATCCATCAACACCTCCTTTTTCTTGTCAGAATCATCCACTCCAAGATCCATGCTTTGAAAAGCTCCTGTCATCCCCTCCTCCATAACTGGAGACTCTTCCATTACCTCAACTTCCCCGTGGTTCATGGTTGATTTTGGTTTTGGTTGTGTGTCTAGATTTAAAAACATTAAATTAAGTCGGAGGAAATACTTGGAAATCAAACAAAATTTTGTTGAAATTTTCCTTACTCTCGAGCTTATGAGTCAGTACAGAGGACTGAGATTGAATTAGCACCAGGAAATCAAATATTTTTCGACGACGTTCAACTATACCGTACAATCAGATATTGTTATGACATTCTGTTGTGTTCTTGTCATGCATTTACGACACGACGTTGTACTTATGAAAACTATGCAAATATGCAAACGCAGGAAATGCTATTTGTATCTTCGTTGCTTATACTTTAACTTGAACAAAGGAATTGAGAGTGTGTGCGTGTATGAGACATATTGATATTATGCAAATGCATTCTAAGAAATTCTGCATGATTCTGGCAATTCGCCAGCTCATACAAAGGTGCCATTTAATGGTTTCAAATGAAACTAGTTTTATTGCGTTTGACAAGGTTAGGCTCTAACTCTACGTGTCTTAAATTATCTATCAGTCTTCTTGCTGGATTCTTTCACTATTCTCCTTTGAAACTTTAAATGTTTAAAACTAAAAAGTAACTAATGAGACGGCTGAGGAAGCCAAACCTGCCCAGGCTAAGGGGCAGAGGACGAGGATTGCTGGTTTCGGTAAGTATTTTTAACTCTACTGTTTTTTGTCAACTGTCACAAATGATTAGTCCACTTCTAAATTTTTTACAGCAACAATCCAACGTGCCTTTGACCACTCTCTCTGCTGCTTCTGAAGCTGAGGATGGAAATGGAGACATTGGGAATCCGGTGGCAACTACATCCAGCTCTTCTCAAATTGTTATAACTGCTGTTGAGCAATCAAGCCCAACTCCTGTTCTTCCGGCGATTCCCAACAACTTTAAACTGGAGTCAGGTAGGAGTTATCGCTTCTCCATTGAGTTGAACGTTTTTTGCGCACGGTGGGCAGCGCGGTACGTCCCTCTCATGGAATTCGACCCGTATGGATCTCCTCGTGGACAAAAATTCTTCGGGATAATGAGGGACGCTACAATCTGTTTCCTCTCGAGAATCCTCCTCTA
>LJIJ01005855.1:0-10819 GCA_001718145.1 Orchesella cincta
GTAGCATCCTTGAAACCAACCCGTTTGCATCTTTTCTAAACTCTTTTCCACGCCAGTAGTAAATAATAAAATTTACGGAACAATTAAGGGAATTCCAAAGCGACAACATTAGCGACAACTCCCTGTAAACTACACCCGTAGCAAACACCGTCACAACCATAACAAACGGTCCAATATTACAGAAAAATAAAAAGCTCACAACCGGCAAAAACATTCTTACAGGTTGCAGTTTTTTGTGCTGTGTGGAAGTAATCTGATTTCTGGAATGTTTCATTTGAGAAATTTTCCGGTAGGAAAGTAAGTTGAGAAGTAGCAACGTTGGTAATGGCAGTAATAGATCAAGATGATCATGAATCCTGTACAATTTTTCATACCAAAATTTCCACCAAATTTCCCTGTTCAACATTATGTATTTAAATCCTCGCAAACTTGGAATGTCAAAACCTTCTTCGTTGTATTCATTTATAGTTGGAAATGAATTTCCAATTCGAGGCATATTTAATAGGAGAGCAATCAGGAGGGCCAAAAGTGGAAGTCTTTTGATTGTTCTCCAAGTAAACCATTTCTTTGCATGGAGCGGGCGTGCTAATCCAATGTAGCAGTACAGGTTGATAATGACAGTCATGTAGTAAGATAAAGTCCGACTCAGAAATGCTATGACAGCAGATATCCAGAGGATATACCAGGTATAAAAACTGTCCAGAGTTGTCCAGCCCTCTTTAAAATTCAATGTAAATGATTTAGTACTTCGCCTAGCCATATTATTTCACCATTTGCCAAAAGCGTGACTTACGGAAATATAACACAGACGCGGATGTAGTAAAAATTGAACAAACGCAGGTGAACAAATCAAAAACTGCCAGAAAAGAAATGAGAAAGTCGAACTTATTCCTCTTATTCACTTTGTTCTTTACGACCATTATTACAAAGGTATTACTGATAATCCCCAAGCTTCCTATTTAAAAAAAATATTTTTCGTTTTGAAAAAATTAAATGACAATAAAAAACTATGAATTATATGTTCGAACCAATGAAAACGGTTGAAAACAGATTCCAAGAGAGATTGCGTGACTTCTACCAGCGTATCTGTCATCTTTTCTCCAGTAAAGAACTTTGTGATTGAGTGACATTCGATGCAAACGTTTTTATCAAAACTGGAACATTCATAATGACTGTAATTGGGCAGTCAATATGGAAACAGGTTAACAAACTTAAAGTCGTTTTCAGCGTTTTATTAGTCATCATTTTTGGGTTTTAACTACACACTTGAAGAAACGGTTTTTAAAACTTCGTATTTACAAACAAAAAAAATGTTGTACAAAATCAGTTCCACGTAAAAAGTTTAACAATTAATACTGGATTTTAATATAACTTTCCGAATAATGAAGAAGGAAGTTATACAAGTATAGGTTGCTGAACTGTTGTAGTTATTCACGAGGTACAAAATATGTATATTACAAAAATTATGAAGGACAATTCATTGCAGCCAGTGTCTCTGGAGGTTTTCCCTCATATGATGACCTCAATAAATATTACGCAATAAATTGGTAGTATACTTTAGCATCGAATTCGTAAAGAATAAGTCAAACAGGTTTAAAACAGTTACAGTTACTGTTGCTATATTTGCTTATAGAATATTCGTCAACCTCATTACCATACATCATGATAATTCGTCATTCAGAATATAAATAAATAACCACAAGTGAAAATTAGCAAACTAGAATGTGGTTTTACGCAGATACGAAGATAAACACTAATCCAGTTTCGTGCCAAAATGAAATTTGAGAACATAAAACATACTAAACATTCCATGCAAACTGCATAAAAGTTTGCAAGTAACATCCAAATCCTATATAAGAATAAATGTTCTGAATTGTTGAATCTGAATAGTAAGGCAAAATTACACAAAATGTTGATGTTTTGCATTCCTAAGAATGGAAGAAATTTTTTTGTAAAGTTTATTTTCCTAATTAAAAATGATAACATGGAATATTTAAACTGCTATGAAATTGCAATTGTCTGTAACAAGATGCCGTCCATTTCAAACGTAACGCTAATATTAGCATTTTTCACTTTCACCCACCGACCCTTGTAACGCTTCTGTCCCGCTACTGTCAACCCACTGACCCCTCCGTCACGTAACGGTTCATGTATATGAATATATATTATATGTAAAGGTACTTATCCCAACCGTATGTAGGTTTTTAAACAATATGACGATTTCACCACTTCTACAATCTACACCAGGTACGATGCACAATGTAATAATCCTGAATGCATTTAACTAAAGATTGTAATATCATAGTTGAAACTCATACAGTGACTGCCAATTTTTTTTTGTATCGTGCAACATGATAATTCAAATCAGAATAAGACGCAGCCCCATAGAAACCTAAAAATGAAAAATTCGAGCATAATGTTATCCGGTTTCATTTTTAATTCAAACATGATCAAATTTAATTAAAAAAGATAAAATAAACTAATAAATAATTATTATTTGCACTATCCACAATGTTAAATGTGTTTAAATCCCCATAGATTCAAATTATGCAGAAGGCTCGTAAAAATATTTTCCTTAAATTAAAAGGTTTAATAACTAAACCCGACAATCCGAATGTAGCGATATACCTTTAGCGGATATAATTTAGGACATAAAAATGTTTCATAAGTGAAATCATCTATAAAATAGCTTTCGAATGACATATCACACCCTAAGTGTGTCATTAAAGAGTGCATGACCTTTGACCTCTGTTCGAAACCCGTTCGATGCCCATCCTTCAGAGGAAATTCAACTGTATGTATTGGTTAGGTGAGGTAAGGTAAGGATGGGCATAGTGGGCCAATACAGCCTATGCTAAAACGTCCATTTGCCACCAACTCGCTTGGGTCTGCTTTGACCCTGTTCGAAACCTATGATTTGAATTTGCGATGCATATTCATCATCAGTAGAACAATATCTTCGAATGATGTATCACAAGCTATATGTGACGCTTATCAATTTTGTTGCGCTTATCATTTGACCTTGTTTCCGTGACTCCAGATAACCCATCTACGAACTTATCCTCCGCCTTGACCTTATCTATCGATTGGTCCAATCAGAATTCAAAAGTCAAACAGTTCGAAAGTTATCGTGTTGACAGACAGACAGACGACAGACGACAGACGACACGACGAACACAAAGTCTTCTTAATATGTACCTAAAGGTACATAATAATACTGATCATTTCAAAAGCCAAAAGACATGTTGTAATAGCGAATTGAAATACAATAATATGTTTTTAAACCGTTTTGATTTTCTATCTGACTGAACACATCATCTACGGAACATTGATGAAGAGCTACATTTATTTCAACTGGCAGCAACGACGATACAACCAGATACAGTTTTTTATTTTTATTATGCCATTCAATGTTACTTAACTCGGGATAGTGTTCTGATAGCTGAAAAAGCATCAGACAGACTTATTCTCATTGTATCTGGCAAGAGGTCGATTGGTCTAGTGGCCAGGGCGCAGCTCCGGTTAAGCTGAGGGTTGGGTTCGATTCCCAACATCGACACTAACTTTTGCCTGATATAACAGATAGAGGTGCTGACGCGGTCTTTGTCTGCAGTATGAAATCTCATGGTATGATTTCTGTGAGCAACCAAATAAAGCTTTACGTGTAATATAATGCCAGAAATTGAGATGATTGAAGTCAAACATTTTATATATTAATGCTAATTCGAATAATAATATAAAAGAATCAACCGATGTAAATTTGAAAATATTTCCACGCCAAATATAATCTATACCTCAGAGACCAGTGAATAAAAACTTCATTGTTCCATTTAATACATTCTACTAATAGTGTTTATACGTCACAAACTTACACTAGTAAGAGTAAATACTAATCTAAAAACAATACTGGCAAAGTATTGTGGACGTCTCAAAATGTTTTTTTAAGAAAGGGGTTACGAGGATATCAGAGGTTCTTGTAAAAACGAAAAACTAATAAAGCAAAAGTTAGAAAAGTATTACGATGTTCAACCTGTTTTTGCACATGCTATTTTTACGAGGGTTCTGAACTTAAGATAAAAGCACGACAAAAAACCAATCAGTTAAATGCTAGGGATGTATTAAGGTGTCCCAATATATTTTAAAGAAGAATTTGTTCGTAAGTAAAGGAATTGCCATAAAAGACAGCAGAAAGCCAAGCTTTATATTTGCATGTAAGCATAACATTAAAAATTCATCGAGCTTCCAAATTTTTACCTACTAGGGAAGTTTAGCGTAGTCGAGCTTTGATTGAAACTTGCAGTGCGCTCTGCTAAATCACATGTTTTGTTAACTTTAAAAGTCATGTAAATTTTCTAATTGACTAATTTCACCTTTTCAGGCAAGTTTCGAAGATTTTGAAACGTTTAGATCTCTAGGTCAATTTGTGACCGTTTTTTGTTACGTAAGACTGTTTATTTTAGGGTTGCACATTATTTCTTCCGTACGAGGAAACCTTATTTTATTATGTGAGAGAACTCTTATATTTTGGGGTTCTTCTTACAACCTCTTTGAAGTAGATAAAATAGTAAATTAAGTACCCGTGTCCTAATTACTGACTCCTTCGACTTTTCTCTACATTAAGGTTTAATGAGATCTTCTTGTTTAAAAAAATTTCTATAAAAATTCGAAAACAAAAAGAAAATTTGCAACCCTCAAATAATTGAAACAGTTTGATATCCAGCATTCTACACAAGCCATTTACCCAAAATATTGTAAAAAGGAAATTTTTTTTCATATTGAGATTAACTGAATTCAATGGTTCCTTGCCTACATTGTATGGATTAGTCGTTCCCTGGGTAACATTGATTAGAAGAAAATGAAAAGCAAACAGATTTTTGAGAGTTTCACCATTTACTTGCAAATACCCATGGATGGCCAACAAAACAAAGGTTGAAAGCTCTCTTTTCGCTTTAACTCACTCCGGGTTGGCAGCCGCTACACCTCTTTAGCTGAGTTAGTACGAACTCAAAAGGTACAACTTCAAAATTAAATTTGAAACCCTTTGCCCAGCGCATTTAAAATTAAATATGACTTCGAAATCAGTACTATGTATTATATTTATTCTCAAAATTATCAATATATCGAGGTGCTTGTATCTATTAGAAGACAACAGGATTAAACTCCACAACGAGCTTGAGCTTTTCCGTGAATGCACAATCTCCATTTTAATATCCTCGATCACCAAAAATGAAACCGTAAGTAATTATAACTGAATGTCAGGAATATAATAATTTTTTAGTGATTACCATTGGTTAATATATTCCAATTTGAAGCAGGCAAAAAAAACAGAGCTGTACTTTGTGGAGCCCCTGGAATTTCCCGTGATTCTGCTTGGTACATCATACTATCCGGGCCAAAGAACGGAGAGCTTCAGCTGTGAGCGATTCCTAATTTTTGCACCACCACCCCCAAAAGGAATTGGTGGTTCTCGTATACATTGATCCAAAGTTATGTACCGAATGGACAGGAGAACATCTCCCTGAATCATTCTACAACACATCTTTGACAACAGGGAAGAATTAACACCGTTGACTTAGGTTTAAAAGTTTTCCTAGCAGAGTTTACTTCAAATGACATATTTAATTTTTTTATTAAACATCGATGTATTATTTGATGATTCTTATTTGATGTTATTGATTTTAGGACCTCACATGTTTACAAAGTCACACCACTTCTTCATTCACGTGGGGAAGAATACGGAACACAGGATTTATAACTACTATGATTCAAGAAATCCAATTTACTACAATGGATATAAATGGAACCGATCATTTTTCTTTACATGCCAACTCTCCAACAATTTTGTTGTTTAAAGTTGAAAAGGCCATCCTTCCGTCCAAAGGATACAAAATATTTCGTTCATTTTTTGTTCCGAACACACGAATCTGCAAAACATGGAGCCCGGAAGGGGAATCGAAGCTATTTATTGAATATGATACGAAATACGTCACGACGTTTGAAGTCTTGGAGAGTCAGGCTCACTCATTCCAAGATGGTAATGAATGGTTGAATTTATTTCTACATAACAACGAACGCAGTAGTATTCAACAAACATCCGCCCCTTCTTTGCGGAACTATTTGACTCGTGATTTCGATCCAACTTCCCAATATTCACACTACTCTCCCCAAACTCAACGCTAAAGGATTCAAATGATAAATCATACATACCTGGCTCTTGTCCGTATCTGGTAATCCAACATTGGCCGCTTATCGCTACCGAAACGTTTTTCAACAGCAGGCTTAATCGAATTCACTTTGTTACTTGCGCCTCAGTAGAAACAACGGGCTGCTTTCTTTAAGAGCTTATGGTTCTGGGGAGTTGCTAAACCCACAAAATTCCTTCCACCCACAAAATTTTTTGTGCCCACAAAATTTTTCAAAATCAACAATTTTGTGCCCACAAAATTTTACCCACAAAATTTTTACCCACAAAATTCCTTCCACAACAAAATTTTTTGTGCCCACAAAATTTTTTCAAATCAACCGCCCACAAAATTTTACCCAAATTTTATTCCTTCACCACAAATTTTTGTGCCCACAAAATTTTTCAAAATCAACAATTTTTGGCCACAAAATTCAAATTTTTTACCCCACAAAATTCCTTCACCAAACAAATTTTTTTGTGCCCACAAAATTTTTCAAAATCAACAATTTTGTGGCCCACAAAATTTTACCCACAAAATTTTACCCACAAAATTCCTTCACCAACAAAATTTTTGTGCCCACAAAATTTTTCAAAATCAACAAATTTTTTTGCCACAAAATTTTTACCCACAAAATTTTTACCCACAAAATTCCTTCCACCAACAAATTTTTTTGCCACAAAATTTTTCAAAATCAACAATTTTTTTGCCACAAAATTTTACCCACAAAAATTTTTTCCCACCACAAATTTTTTTGTGCCCAACAAAATTTTTTCAAAATCAACAATTTTAACAAAATTTACCCACAAAATTTTTACCCACAAAAATTTTACCACAAAATTTTACCCACAAATTTTACCCACAAAATACAAAATTTTTACCCACAAAATTTTTACCCACAAATTTTGCCCACAAAATTTTACCCACAAAATATTTTGTGCCCACAAAATTTTACCCACAAAATATTTTGTGCCCACAAAATTTTACCCACAAAATATTTTGTGCCCCACAAAATTTTACCCACAAAAATTTTACCCACTAAATATTTTGTGCCCACAAAAATTTTTACCCACAAAAATTTTGTGCCCACAAAATTTTACCCACAAAATTTTTACCCACAAAATATTTTGTGCCACAAAATTTTTACCCACAAAAAAATTTGTGCCCAAAATTATACCCACAAATTTTTACCCACAAAAATATTTTACCCACAAAATTACCCGCAAAATATTTTTGCACTCAAAATTTTACCACAAAATATTTTTTGGATCAGGAATGGGGTCTCGATGAGCTCCAGCTTGTTGTCAAAGCCGTCAATTTGTTCCTTGCAGAAACAGCTCAGCGTTGGAAGTCGTAGCCAATTTTATCAATCAGCACGAACTGCGAAAGAAGTTTTAGCCAGAGCGAAAGCCCTGAACTCATCCAACTTCTCAAGAAATCAGTTGAAAGAGGAAGCGAATCAGAAGGCATTTGAGCTGTTTGAAAAGAGCCAAAAGAACCCGTTAAAGCTGGAAGTGGAGGCTGAGTCTGGAGCTGCTTCGGGATCAAAATCAACTGAAAATACGGTGAAGGTTTGGACAGAGCAAAAGCTGCTGGAGCAAGCGCTGAAAACTTACTCTGGCAGCAGCTCATCCTGGAGATCGATGGGAGAAGGTAGCTGAATCCGTCCATGGGAGGAGCAAAAAAGGAGTGCATGGCGAGATTCAAGGAATGAAAGCTAAGATATCGGCAGTCTTTGAAGGAATGAATTTTAGATCGAATGCCATATTAAAATATAAACTTGAAATAATTTTTGCGCCATTATAACTATTTGTGGTGTAGTAATAAAATTATCGGTTTATTTCAAAATATCTCGGTATTTCAACTTGAGTTTGACTTTTTAAATGTTTAAGAAATTAGGCACTTTGTCGTTGAAACTCTTTCAGCTGGCTGATCAGTTCGGTTGCAGCGTCTTCATCTTGACTCGAAGCAGAATAGACATCCCTTTCCCTTTATTTCCCATCACGTCAAAAGTCATGACATCCTTGGCCGACTTTTTATCAAGGGGAAGTCCCTTGTTAAGGAGGATGTTGAACAACAGCGTTCCAGGTTGTTATCAGCCCGGACCACCAGTTGAAACTTGCCTTCTGAGAGCATCTTGATGTAGAGGGTGCCTTTTCCTTTGTATTGATTGTCAGTCATCCCGACCCGAACACTTTGCACCTGCATATTTTATAAATTAAAATGATCATAACTGCTCCGATAAAATAGTAAAGCTTCAGTTTCAACCACTTAAATGAATAAACGGAATCATCCTCAATGACAGGAATGACTTCATTTTTGGGTGGCTCTTCATTCTCCTTGTCCTCCTCTTGAGCTGCTTCACTTGGGGAATCATTCCTAGGAGAAGCCCCGGAAGATGAAGGAGGTAAACCAAATCCAATGAAGCCTTCCGAGCTGGGAGGAGGAGCTCCAAATTTGATGGCAGAATGATGACCGTTTCTATCTCCAACATCTCCAGGGGAAGGCGCGTGAATCAAGAAAGGAGCCGTTGGGAAACCCTGAACGCGCAGCAAATTAATCCGGATTCGGAGGTCTAGCAGCTTCAACAAGCGCCGTTTCAGTTGTTTGGAAGGAACCGCCGGTGTTTTGTTTGTTGTTCCTCCTCAGGAACAGTTGAAAGATATATCCTGATGATGATGATGATGATAAGGTGATAGCTGAATGAGAAACTCAAATTAAAGACAAATCATTATTTATTTCCTCCTCCTTTTGGCATTGGATTTACTAACCTTTGTTATTGTTACCATCCTCCTCTGTCTCCATCCCCTCCTCCTTTGAGCTGAGCTGGTCTTGATGAAGTTGGTCATCAAAAAACACTCCCAACTCTGCCAACGAGGATGACCCTGACAGGGCAACTCCGCTGCTCTTTTCCAAGAGAGTCCAAGAATACTCCAAATAATCCTTCACCAGTAGCACATCCTTGATTCTTGGAAAGAGCCGCTTGATATCAAAAATGCGCTGTTGAGATCTCGGTTCCCCAGCTGGAACTCTGAGCTCCGGGCCCTTTTGACAGCGGAAGGAGAGGAGAAGCACAAACTGCTGCTGCTGAGCTCCCAACTCAAATTTCCATTTTTTGCGAAAAAAATTCGTAACCTTAGTTGATTTAAGAGCTAAAAAAGCATGCTAAAAATTGTCTTGTCTGAGTCTTGTCGATATGCACAGAGATGGTCAGTTTTTAACAAAGAAATTGTATATACTTACTACAAACGCTGAACAAAAGGTGCGAGATAGGAAGAGGACTGTGATTCCACGAAGCCCATAAACAAAGCGTTGAAAGATAACCTTGTTTCGTTAGCTACTTAACCCATAAACGGTTATCTTTTTTAATTTTCAAAGTTCACAGAAATTGTGCTCCTCAGCCGATCTCTACATATCTCTGGCTTTTAAGTATGCAGAGCAATTTACCATCTCGCAAGGGCTCCTTGTTTACTTCAAGTTCTTTTTCGACATGACATCTTTTGGCCTTAAAAGTCTCTCTAGTACGAATCTGGAAATAGATATATCGCGTGGAAATTTGTGAATGAATGGGATTATAATCCCGACTACAGTATTCATAAATCAGTTTTGAGAAAATGAGTTATTACTAATGGCTAGTAGTATCCGAAATCTTAGACAAAATTTTGTTAAAAGCTATCTTAATTATCTGTTTTGCAGTCTCGGTATGTTATCGAGTGATAAAATCAATAATCTGTGGAATAAAAATGAATATTTAACCTTCATCTAAACATGTTTAGCTGAAAAACACTACGCGAATTTCCTTTCACTGAATTGTTAACAGGATAATTAGTTTATTAAATTCATAAGTTGTAAAACAATTGCTACTTATTACAATATTTAGCAGACAACGTATGAGCGTTTTCTGAACTCAAACGTTGAAGAACATGACTCATGCATTCTTGATTTACAAAAGTTGCAATTAATGGCTTTGGAACATGAAGGAAGGGGCTTATAACAGATACAACATACAGTCGTTTTGCCTCCATTTGAAAGCTGACACGACCCAAAGATTGAGTTGATTAGGTGGTTTCTGTAGGAAGCAATATTTGGCATTGGGGTAAGAGCGCAATCTTTCACAATTGCTTCAGCATAAAAGCATACGAAGGGTCCACATTGCATAGCCGCACTTCCACACGAGCGAGCACATTCCGGATACTTGATTTTTCCAGTTTTATTTGCCATTCACTCCAACGTTTATTTGCCAGAGCCAGCCGTGAAATTATTCTTGGCTTGGGAAGCTGTGAGTTGAAAGGTTTCCACTGGATCGTATAACTGTGAAAAGGACAAACACTAATGAATAAATGTCACCAGGCTTGTATTTTAGCCTATAAAAATTTATATCATTAACTATTAGCTGTTAAAAACCGTACCGTCAAATAGCTGTCCTTTTCACAGTTTACTATCCAGCTGGAACCATTTCAACTCACAGCTTACCCAAGCCCAAAATAAATTCCAAGCTGCTGGCAAAAAACGTTGGAGCTGAATGCCAAATAAAACCTGGGAATCAAGTATCCGATGTATCGCTTGCATGTGAAGTCCGGCTATGCAATCGCCATTCTATGCTTTTATCTGAAACGATATGAAAGATGCGCTTTCCC